>KL812525.1:0-32237 GCA_000611955.2 Stegodyphus mimosarum
GTTCGCATATTTTGAATTGCATCTTTTACTTCCTCTACTTTTTGACTAGAATATGCTATATCTCAGTTAGTTTTTTATAAAATGTCAAATAGAACATCAGTATAGCTAAACACTTTGGCAAAAATATTTAGGAGAAAATTACCGTTAAATTCTTCAAACCTGTGATAACTCTTTGCGATATTAATTGTATCGTTATCCCAGCCTTCTGGATTCTCAATAGTATTTTCAAATAAATCAGATAGGCCTTGCCTTTCGCTTTTTATGGTATTTACCAAATGAGATGAATAATTCCAACGTGTTGTAGCTAATTTTGGAAATTTTCTTTTAATAATTTCATTTAAAACATGATTTCTTTTTGTAGACACCGAAAAAAACGAGGCTATGCCAGAAATTGTTGCAAAAAATAATTTACAATCTTTTATAAATAATACAGATTGCAACAGAACTAAATTAAGTACATGTGCGCAACAATGCACAAACATAGCTTCTGGGAAAATGTCTTTTACTTTTTTCTGCGTCCCATTTAACGCTCCTGCCATGACTGCTGCCCCATCGTACGTTTGAGCAATCAGTTTATTCTCACACCCCCAACTAAAAATCGTTTCTTGCACAACATTACACAAATGCTTTCGCTGAACGATCACCACTAACATCTTTAAAAAAAAAATTCTTTCCACTGGTGCACTACAATTATTAACATATTGTAGCACAACCGATAATTGCGATTTGTGTGATGTGTCAGATGTTTCATCCAGCATAATAGCAACGAATGACGTTTCTTTTACCTCATATCTAATTTCTGAAATTACAATATTTTTTACTGATGCAATAATATCATTTTGTATTCTATTAGAGGTTCCAGAAAATACAGTTGCAGTTCTTTGATGGGTTGCTAAAAGGTCATCATATTTACTACTTAAAGCTATTAATTCTATATAATTTCCTCGATTAAGGGAATTTATATTCTCATTGTGTCCACGAAATGCATCTTCTTGTTTTGCTAAGTAACAAACTACATCTATTAATCTCTTGAGAATATTTCTATTTTTTGTTACTTTTTCATTGTGTTGAACAATCAATGAAGCCTTTTGTTGATCTAACATTAAATCTATCCTGGAGGTACCAAATGTTTTTAATAGTATTTTGGCATTTATATGAGACTGTGTTTTTTCATGTTTCTTTGCAGCTTCGTGGACATGATTTAAATCACTGTAGCCTTGTTTTGTCCAAATATTCTTATCCTTTTCAATTACAACAAAAAGTAAACATGGCCAACAGTACAACTTATTCAATTCACTACAACCGGTTAACCATTTAAATTTTTCATACATAGATTTTTGAAAATGTCGAACACACTGTTGTCCTTTAATCTTAACATTTTGCGATAGCATAATATCCGGCATCGGTCTACTTAATTTAACTATCTCGTTTTTTGTAGTAACGTCTCGTCTCGAAAATGGATTTTGCAATAAATCTTTACTTATTGAGACATCTAAGTTCTCCATTCTGAAATGGGTTATTTATTATGAATATAAATTTAAAGAATACAATAAATAAAATTTTTATCTACGAGTAGTCGAGGTATAACTATAAAAACAGCTAAACTTATGAGAATTCTACTAGCAACTGAAGCAAAAATCATGTCTTGTCTTGTAGGTTGTCATATCGGCGGCGAAAAAGCAACGCTTCGGGCTTCCACGAAAAACTTATATTTTCAGCAAACTTAGCACGACACAGTGCCTCATCATCAGCCTGATGCCATTAGGATGCTCATTGGTGCAGACAAACCGAACGTCTATTCCACATGCAGCGGATTTCACTGAACGCGGACACAATAGAACAAACTGTTTCTTGTTCGGGCAGTGAATTAAATTATATTTATTAATTGTTTTTAACATTTGGAAATCATATATTCTGCAAAAAACATCTTGTCAATTTTTTAAAACAAAACCATGGATATGGTGTTACAGATATAACTTATATACTGTCTGTAAGACACAATGAATGGTAAAATTTGGATTATTCTTTTTTGTCTAACAAAACAAAATTGTTTTTCAGCGAATTATTTCTATAAATATAATACATCACCAAAATTACTTTACCACACTAAAACATTTCCCTTTATATTGATGAAATACTTCTTTTATATTTCCATAAAAACAAAATCTTACAATATATAAATTTAAACATTAACCATCTGCAAAATCCTATGGCCAGTTAATCAGTTAAAAAACCAAAAGCGCTTCAGCACGTAAGTCCCCGCTCTAACACAACGCTTAATAAACCGTACCTTCAGATGATTCTGAATGCCAAGTGTATTGAATCTATTTCTCGTCGATAGCTATAATCACAGTAAAATAATACCTCACATATATTAGAAACAACGCACTCTACATTACATTCAATATATTTATTTCCTAGCGACACTCTGGCGCTAGGTTCCTTTCTTACAGCCTCACATCTGAATCACAACTCAGCATGCACAAATATGTATATCATTTTAAGAAGCTACATGTTCTATTCAAACTGCAATAAATCTAAAAGGAAATAAAAAAAGTATAAAAAACAGTTTCTCACAGACGATAGTTCGGCGCTGCTTCTAGTGCGCATGCGCTATTCGTCAACATTCTCCTCTGTCGGAGACAGGTGGCGCTAATATTTATCAGCTAATACAAAACACCAAGTGCAGGAAAAATAGCTGCACTTGCCTCAGTGGTATAGTATGCTGTGTTTCTCCAGTAGCCCATACATATAAAGCGTGATTTTCTATTAGTGCGCAGTGCGTACACATCAAAACTTCCTATGTCCGTTTGCTTTTCAACGCGCTACGTGGTGCAGCACCTAGTACCGCACGCACTGCGGGAATACAAGCAAGCAAATCAACATAATATTTGAATATATTATAAATATTATTTATTATATACCATATAAAGATAAGTAGACATAGGTGCAGAAAATTATTGTCTCTCATAATTTTGCCATGGACCGCATGCCACTGCTATGATACCCATAAAATTAAATTAAAATATAATCTGGCAAAGCCTAATTATTTCTACGACATTCAACAGATATTTTGTGAATATCTGCTGGGTATCCACAGTACGGAATTCCTTGAATTAAAACCACCAAAACTGTAATAAAGTGTCAAATGTGAACAGTTTCTATTTATGTCTAAGACTGCATTATTAGGGTAATCATTCAGCCACATTCCCTTTGCTATCGAATTAAAAAAATTTTTCAGCCTGAACTTTCCATAATATTAATTTGTGCCCAGATGCTGAGAATAAGTTGCAACTTCAGTTTGTGTCTTTTCTTTGGTACCAAACAGAGTCTTTGTATTTATAAAGCAAGTATGCATTGTTGGAAGTTAAAAAATCCTGTTTCTTCACCTATTAAATGTAAAAAAAACAAAGAACACTTTTCAACTAAATATCTAGTGTACATGTGTTTCTTACCTACAGGGACAAGGCATTTGCTGCAAAATTATAAAAAGAACTAAAAAAAAAATAAACTCAGTGGTGCAACAGCCCTAGTTGGCCACGGCCTGGCGTGCCGTTTCTGCTTTCTTCAGTTTTTAGGCCCCACAGTGCATCAGCATATGCCCTGGACAAGTGGTCAGCTTTTTGCAGGACCCACCCCACCCCGGTGTTTAGTCTCCAAACGAACTTGGTACTCATTTTATCAAGCCAATTAAGTAAATAAAAGGAACAACTGCTTTAAAATTACTATAAAAGGAGCAATTTCTTTGCTGCTTTCTTAAAGGCATCAATTATAAGGTATTTTCTGCCTCCTTATTTCATGGCTTTATGGTGTAACGGTAACACAATCGGCACATATTCCAGGTCCAAGTCGCGGCAAGGGCACTACACAGTTTACACATCTCTGCTTCAAAATCATCCTAATGACTCTACAGTGGTGTCTGAATTAAAAAGATGGTGGATAATGATTCTTCACCACCACGATTTGATGACAAGGGTCCCCTATCCCCGTTCGCCCTTTAAAAAGAGGAGTATATATGGCATTTTCTCCTGCCTTTCTGCATGCCTTCGTGGTGCAACAGTAGCACACTCGGGGCGAGACGTTCAGGTTTAAGTCCTGGTGATGGCATTGCACATTTATCACATCTGCTTCAAAATAATCCTAATGACTCTACACAATGGAAAATTTCATCGGAACAAAATAAATAAAAATCCACTTGCAACTAGGTTTATTTATGGATTTTTAGGGTAAATACTTGATTGAAATGTAAAATATGATGCATATATGCATATGTAATAAATAATATTCTACAAAATAAGGTACTTTTTTTTTTTTTTGGCAAAAAAATCCACAAACTATGAAAATTTTTATCATCATTAAGGGATGCCTTGGAATCTAGAATGCCATTTCTCTACATATATGCAGGAGTTGACTGAAAATTTCTGACATGGCTCTTTATCAATATTAATCACATACTGGATTTTGAGAATATTACATAATTAGGTGTATAAGCCTGGAGCTGGATACCTAAGGCCTTTACTATTTCATCACAGCAGTAAAAATGTGTAGAACCAGTGGCGGCTCGTAATAAGCACTGTGGAACTGTAGCACCCCCTATTTCCACTTATTACTATTTTTAATATTTAATATAATGAGCCGTTTTTTTCTTTAACTTTTTCTTTATATTTCTACAATATATAATCCTTAAACTTAATGTCAGTAGCCATCCGCCAGTTTATAAAAAAGGTACGAAAGTCTTTGTATGGAACTGTGGGCTTTGCAGTTCCAACGGTGTGGTGTTTGGTTGATCTGCGCATGCACACACAGAAAGCAGCACTCGAACCACCCAGCGAGAAGAACACTGTTGCTCTTGCAGTGCCGAAATTCTGGAAACGTGATTACTTTTTACTTTGCGCGTGTGGTATTTTGTTGTTTTGCGCATGCGCACTTAGGAAGCGAGAGAAGAGCATTGTCGCTCTTGCAGTGCTTGGAGTGCCATTTTGGAGGTGTTTCTTTTTTTTTTACTCTGCGTGTGCTGTGATTAAAAAATCATACACCATATTCTTGGTTAGATTATTTTTCAGCTATTCTATTTGGTTCATTTTTTTCGGTTCTTTTATTTTACAGAAAACTTTAACCATGTCCTTGCATCCTCTAGTAATAAATTCTATGACTGTAAGTGAACTTCAAGAGCTTTCTTTTCACAGCTGTCTCTCCATGAGAAAATTACAATTAAGAAAAGAGGTCGTTCAACAACTGAAATTCTAATATGTCAGCCACACATAAGAAACAAGAAGAAATATATTCATAGTTTCAATTCTGAATGGTACCAATCAAAAATTGGCTTTGCGGTTGTCAAGTAAAAAATGCTCTGTTTTGCTTCCCGTACTTGCTGTTTGGAGTTGATGTAACGTGGACAAAAGACGGTTTCAGAAATATAAACAAAATGAAAGGAAACACTGAAAAGCATGAGAAGTCAAAGAAGCATGTTGATAATGTAGTTTCACTGCACATTTAGGAACCATTAGTATTACGGAGAAACTTGGTGAGGGATACAGACTTTCAGTCAATGAGCATAACATAAAGGTTAAAAAGAACCGTGAAATTTTGTGCAAAATAATAGACTGTATTTTCTTTTGTGGAAACTTTGAAACTTCTGTACGTGGACATGATGAAAAAGACGATTCAGTAAATCCAGGGGTATTTAAAGGATTAGTAAATTTTACTTCTAAATTAGATTCAGATTTGAAGAATCACTTAGAAACTAGTGCAGCTTCAAAGGTGTTTCTAAGACCATTCACAACGAGATACTTGACTGCCTCTTTCAAATATATCATGAGGAGATAAGGAATGAAATTAGAAAAGCTTGTAGCTTTAATGGCTGAAGACACAACAGATGTTTCGGAACACACTTAAATGGTCCTTGTTCTTAAATGGTCGAATGTATTGAATGGAGAAATATTTGAGCGTTTCTGGAGATTCTTTATTCCAGAAAATCAAACTGCAGATGGCATATCAAAATATATTTGAGAACAACTGGACATAATCCTTCAGGGAAATGAACAAAAATTCATAGTTCAGACATTTGATGGTGCAAATGTCATGAAAGGCAAAAAAGCTGGAGTTCAAGCAAAAATAAAAGAAGTTTATACTAATGCACATTTCATTCACTGTTATGCACATCAACTTAATTTAATAATGAGAAATGCAACAAGTATTTCACAAAACGGAAAAATATTTTTGTCTAACATTCTGGCTATTCCAACGTTCTTTCCAAGATCACCGCAATGTGTGTCCATTCTAAAGAAGCATTTGGCCGTTAGCATTCCATGTTCCTTCCTCCATAAGGTGGAACTTCAGCATACGGACTATAAACACAGTTCATGAAAATTTGCAACCTTTAAAAAATTGCCTTACTTAATTATCTCCAACTTAAATTCAGTCAACATCAAATGCAGATTAAACTATTGCAGAGGGAACAGGAATTTCAAAATATATAAATGATGATAATTTCAAGTTTTGGTTAGAGCTTTTTTATCAGATTATGACTCATGTTGAAATAATATATAACCAAATGCAATCCAGAGAAGTTAGTGTGTTTAAAGTTAATGAATATATCACAAATTTCAAAACTGCTATTTTAGAATTAAGAAACTCAAAGTACTGTGAGAACTCTTCAAAGACACTGATGGCAGAAGCTAAGGAAATATGTGACTTTATATGTATTGATATAATGGAAAGACATTCTTCCACTAAACACTTAGCAGCTGCTAAATTGTTTAAGCTTCGCTAGTTTTAGGAAAGAACATCCTGCAGAATAAATAGTACTGACCACTGAAGCATATCCAATGACTGACAAAGAAAAGTTTGACACTGAACTAAAAGTATTTTATTGTAGGTCTGATATCCATGAATACTGCAGAGCTACCGATCTTGGAAAATAATACAGATGATGTTCTTAGTGAAATTATGGAACTGATAAAAATTCTCTTCACAGTTCCATCACATGCAGAACGCTGCTTTTTAACATTGAAAAGAATAAAAACTTTTCTAAGAAGCACTATGAATTCGGAGAGACTAAATGCGCTTGCAATGCTTTCAACAGAGAAAAATTTCCTCAATTGTCATCCAGAAATCAAGGAGAAAATTATTGATCTTTTCGTGCAAATTAAAACAAGAAGAATGGATTTTATTTTTAAATGAACAGATAAAGATTGAACTGCAACAATTTAGGTTAAAGTAATTAAGAAGTGTTTAATTTTTCTCTTGTAGGATTTCATGGAAGTTTCAAAATAGATTTTCTTTTTATACATGTTTGTTTCCATTTACACAATTTTAAAACAAAAGTTAAAATTTTTTGTAACAGTACCCCCACTAATTTTAGCTACGAGCCGCCACTGTGTAGAACATAATGTTATGAGAAGTAAGGAACACATTTCGATGACCTACTATAGTGAATTCTGTATTAAACTCAGCAGGGAGGGAAGGCTAAACATACCCAAATGAAGGTTACAGCAAGCACATGGTAATGAAACATTTAGCCTTACTTCTGAATTTCAGAAGTTCAGGCATTTCAAAGCGATAACATGCAAATGATTGACATAGCGTTTTGGCAGGTGGCAGATGTCAACACTGAACATGTAAAGACAGACAGGCAACAATGATTATTATGTAAAATCATTTACGTGGAACCACAAGGAGGAAAGAAAAAAATCTTTTGCTCAAGGAAACTTTCATTTTTCTCAAAAACAGTTAAGTGCATGATGCATATTTTACCTGTCACATTGTTAACATCAGCAATTAAAAACACATTTTAAACATAGAATACTTCACACATAAACTGTATGTAGTAATATCTGATTTCTAGGCACTTTGAACATTTCAAAGGTAATTATTTATGTTTCTGATGAGGATGTGAGATATATCTAACTAAATTGCTAAATAAGATGTCACAAAACAACATATCTAACATCTTTTCTGCTGTTTATAAAATAACTGTGGAAACATACAAATGATTTATTAACAATTTAGATGAAATGGCAATTGCATGCATCACATAATGAGGCTTATTTGCTGCATGGGCCAGTCATAAAAACATGGCTAAAGAAAGGTTCTTACTAATGTAAGTTTTCCTCGCTACATGAAGCTTATCTTCTCTGTACATAAACATAGGTTTATTCACATTATTCTTCCACTCAAATGTTTTGTTACCATGTAAAACCAATGATGATTATTTTCTATCTGAATATGCATACGCTTGTTTAAACACCTTTTTTGTCATAATTTCTTACATATTACACCCATCAGGTTCTTTTCTTATGTGAGTATGCATATGATTCTTTAAATGCTGCTTTTGTCTAAATAACTTGTTACATATTTCACACAAATGAGCTTTCTCTGCTGTGTGAATATGCATATGTCTCTTTAAATTCGTCTTTTGACTAAACGAACGGTTACATACCTCACATACATGAGGTTTCTCTGCTGTGTGAATAAGCACATGCACACTTAAACTCCTCTGTTCTCTAAATGGCTGATTACATATCTCACACCTATAAGGTTTCTCTCCTGTGTGAACAAGCATATGCTTGTTTAAATTACCCTTTAATCTAAAGGACTTGTTACATATATCACACAGGTGAGGTTTCTCTGCTGTGTGAATAAGCACATGCCTATATAATGCACACTTTTGCCTAAATGATTTACTACATACTTGACACAAGTGAGGTTTCTCTCCTGAGTGAATAAGCATATGCTTATATAATGCACCCTTTTGCCTAAATGTTGTTTCACATACTTCACATACATGAGGTTTTTCTCCTGTGTGAATAAGCATGTGTCTGTCTAAAAAACACTTATGCCTAAATGGCTTATTACATATTTCACACACATAAGGTTTCTCATCTGTGTGAGTAAACATATGCCTGTATAATGCACCCTGTTGATTAAATGATGTTTCACATACTTCGCACACATAAGGTTTTTCTCCTGTGTGAATAAGCATATGTCTATTTAAAAAACACTTATGTCTAAATGGTTTATTACATACTTCACATACATGAGGTTTCTCTCCTGTGTGAATAAACATACTTGTTTAAATCACTATTTGGTCTAAATGTCATACACAAAGTGTCTCTGCGGTAGAATTACGCACGTGCTCTTTTAAAATATTGCCTTTTTTAAATCACTTATTACACAGCTGTTACGCAAATAGTTCCTTCGTTAAATAGTTCAATATATGTTGCCCTTGATATGTGGATTAGCTACATACTTCACATGAAGTTCGTGTTCTGCATGGATGGAAAATGGGTCGTTAACAGAAATATGAACAATAATTCTTCAATGGTTCATTCTTTAGCTCACGGTAACATCGAAAATATACATGAGGTTGTTTTTATAAAAATATTAATGCATACAGTTAGGCTGACGTATTGCATGATATAAGCCTCTCATGGTTTCAAGAAATATTTTATTAAAAATTAATGGGGGCATATTTTCGAACAAATATGATTTTTTGCGGCAGCATATATACATCTTTTAATTCGGAACGTAACCCCTTAACCACAAAACTGAAACACAAACATTTCAAAACAAGAGCTTTGTTGCCAGATGTTTCGAAACGAAATTTGGAATCTGGCAGATATCTGAGACCCGACGAAGGATGTTTACCCCTCATGTGACCGGATGTGTACCGCCTCAGGGCAAGTAAATCTCAAAGCATTGCTGAATGAGGGGTTATTGTAATTGCCTATTTATCGCCTTACTGGTTTGTTTTTGTTATACGTTTACGGATTCAGATGTATTTTATTCGTAATTGATATGTGAATGGATTTATGTGAAGTGCAATGAATACTTATGTCTTCTCTTCTGGGCAAATTTTCCGTAACCGGCTCTTGGCTATTTTTTGGCCGCCATCTTGGATTTCAAACTTGATTTTACGATATTCAAACTTGATTTTCTCTTACCGTAATGTTCGTAAATCTAAGTAAACAGAAAATATTCCTTTTCCTCTTTCAGGAAAATTCCCTGTGTGGGTTGCAACACTTGTCAGGGTTACCACATTCCGGCGCACATGCGCTGTCTTCTGATGTAAACAAATCCTACTAGTGAATAGCTGGCTTAGAACTTTTAGTTACATCTACGGAACCAACAAACATAATAATTGCAGATGCCTTAAAATTTTAATGATCAACAACAGAGCTCATATGTTTTTGCACCTTGCAGCTGAAATCAGTTAATGAATACTGTATGTGTGAATACTCTGTACCCTAAAAGTATGTATAGCACGAACAAACTGAACAAACAAATCCTTGGCTGGTTTTGAACAATGCACTTGGCTCTAAAATTTATTCTGGTAACCTTAAGCCGCTGCAGCGATTTTGAAAGGCCTCATGGGAAAAAGGTACACCTTTTTGTCACGTGATCTGTAAACTTCCTCTATCAGGGTCTGAGACAGACAAAGAAGACAGATGTCTTGTTTTGCACCCGCTAAACTCGGTTATCTGTAAAACTCAGTACTTCTAGCTCCTTGTTCTGTGCCAAAGAACATGGAGGCCAAAGAATATGCTTCAGAGAAATGACGACGTGCGCAGTAACCTGCGCAGATGTTCAGGGAGGAAGACGGCTAGATGCTTTTTTTTTGTGTCGTTTCTGTAATTCTTGAGAAGAAGAAAATTAAAGAGAATAGTGGTGTAAATAATCTATTTGGAACTAAGATTTCAAGTATTAGAAAACCGCATCATAACTTGAATAATACATATTCTGTTAAACTGACAGATCGCGACTTGTATTAATTAAACTGTAATCATGCTACGACCGAAAAGAGGCTCTAATTTAATAAGCGTAAGCTATCAGAACAAAATAATTTCCTTCAGCTGTAGAAAACAAAGTCAATTTATTTGAGTTTTTGTAATGAATCTGTAAAATGTTTTTCCATGACACTGAACATAGTTTCTTAATTTGATGAGAAAAAGGGAAACGAAATATATACAAAAAGTGAAAGCATATGAGCTGACAGAAACCTGTATACGTATGGTTAATAAGCATGTGATTTGGGCTGAAGAAATTTTTGAAGGTTCATGGATATATCGGCATCCGGAACGGATCTCAAATTTGCAAAATTATTATATATATATTCTTTTTCTAAAAACTGTGATTAAGGAAAATATGCTTCCTCATACAGAGCAAAAAGTTTATGCATGCCATATCTGTCCGTCTTCATTTGAGCATAATACTTCTTTACAAGAACATTTGCTAACACATACAGGAGGAAAATTTCATGTATGTGATGTGTCTAATCAATCATTTACACGAAAGGATGATTTAGTAACACATATGCTCACCCACACAGGAGAAACACAAATTATAAATAACACATGCAACAAGCAATTCATGCCGAAAAAGTATGTAGTGATTTTTATAAAAGCCCAAACTGAAGGAAAAAATATGAAAGCCATTACTGAAAAAAAAAAGAATGTTTGTACTGTGTGCAAAAAGTCATTCACACTCAAGCAAAATTTAAAAGTACATATGCGGATCCATACAGGAGAGAAACCATATATGTGTGATGTGTGTCAGAACTCGTTCAGACAAAAGTATCAGTTAGAGGCACATATGCGTTTCCACACGGGGAAAAAACCTCACGTGTGTGATACATGTGGAAAGTCATTCACACGAAAACACCATTTAATGACACATATGCCTATCCATTCAGGAGAAAAACCTCATGTGTGTAAGATATGTGGGAAGTCATTCATAATAAAACAGTATTTAACATCACACATGCGTATCCACATAGGAGGAAAATCTTATGATTGTAATTTATGTAATAGATCATTCAAAGGGAAACATAATTTAATGACACATATACTTATCCATACGGGAGAGAAACCTTATCAATGTGAAATATGTCATGAGTCGTTCACATTTCGGCAACAACTTATGGCACATATGGTCACTCATACAGGAGAGAAACCTCATGTATGTGATATATGTAAGAAATCTTTCTTGCATAAACATCTTTTAGTCAAACATATGCTTATTCATACAGGAGAAAAACCTTATGCATGTGATATATGTTGGAGGTCATTTGCACAGAAGCAGAATTTAAGGGCACATCTACGTATCCACACAGGAGAGAAACCTCATGTATGTGATGTATGTGACAAGTCATTTACACAAAAGCAGAATTTAGTGTCTCATATGTATATCCATACAGGGCAGAAACCTCACCCATGTAATGTATGTACTAAGTCATTCACTGGAAGGCAGAAGTTAGCTGTTCACATGCTTATCCATACAGGAGAGAAACCTTTCACATGTGAAGTCTGCAAGAAGTCGTTCAAACGAAAGCATCACTTAGAAGAACATATGCATCTGCACACAGGAGAGAAACCTTATGTATGTGAAATATGTGGGAGATCGTTCACACGTAAGGCACGATTTGCAACACACATGCATATCCACACAGGAGAAAAACCTCACGTGTGTGATGTATGTAACAAGCCATTCAGGTTAAAGCAGAATTTAGTAGATCATATAAAAGTCCATACAGGAGAAAAACCTTACTCATGTGATGTGTGTAGCAAGCCATTCAGAAAAAAGGAGGATTTGGTGAACCATATGTGTACCCATACAGGAATAAAACCTCATGTATGTGATGTATGTACCAAATCATTCAGTCGAAAGCATAGCTTAAAACTTCATATGTGTATTCACACAGGAGAGAGACCTTATGCTTGTGAATTATGTGATAAAACATTCACTTACAAAAAGCAACTAGAGACGCATGTAAATCATAAACATGCCAAAGAGAAATGTTTGTATAATACAGAAACAAACTCTGATGATGTAAAGGAACCAGAAACAAAATTTGCTTAGTTTGTGAAAGTAATATTTTTTTTCTTCGTACAATTCAACATTCAGGTAAATATTCCAACTTGCTGTATGTAATATGTACACAAATAGCTTGTAATAGTGATACTGATATCCAGGCTTGGCTACAGCATTTTCAGTGCCGTAGATGATCTTCCATATAAAATAAATATATAATAATAATTCAAAGCAAAGTATTGTTATATTTAATTATTGCTTGTGCGAACAATTTAGCAGGCATTGTAAGTGGGCATCTATATGGCCTGTTCTTGGAGCTGGATTTGTTGATAGCAACCCAGGTAAGAAATAAGGCATTACTTCTACTGGGAATACATAGGTAGCATTTTATTTTTTATTCTCGAAAGGTTAATTTGGCAGTTCCATTCCAATCAGTATGGGAAAGTTAGTGTTCGTTGCTGAGCACTGATTATGTCACAGTTTATTATTGTTTTATTTAAAGCTAAGGCAAGATTTCTGCTCTAAAGTATATATTTAGTTTAAAATACTGTGCATGTGTATTACATGTACACTGTGCAAAAAAAGAAAAAATGGGACAGTTCTATATCTTTTCTCTACTGGGCTGGTTGACGATATTCAACTTGTATTTTTTATGTCTCAAAAGCACGACTTAAGGTACGTATTAAATTTATATATAGCATTGTTCCAATATAGGTATTTTGACACAAAATAGGAATTTTTCTGACATGACATGCTATTTTTTTTTTCATATTTCGATTCTGTGACTCAAATTATGCCAAGTTTTGTAAAAATCGCACGAGTAAATTTAAAAAAATTAGCTTTCAAAATTTTAGCTCCTTGGTGTTATTTGAGTTTTGTATATATTTATCAATCTCTCTCTTTTTTTTTTTATTAAACTTACTTAATTCCTTCTTTCACAGTTCAAGATTTAGTTTCAATCCAAACAAAGTTTGCAGATATTTTCTCATTAATTTTTTTAATTTGTAATTTTTTAGTAATTATGATAAATTTTTCAAAAACATTTTTGAATTATAATCTATAAAATTCTTACCATCATATTAAAGTAGATATATTTCAAAACATATCAGCAAAAACTTAGGATTAAAAAAAAAAATTAGAAAAATAAAAATCGCACGAAAATTTTTAAAAAATTAGTCTCAAAATATTAGCTCCTCCATGTTAATTGAATTAGATATATATTTATTAATATCTCTTTTTTTATTAAACTTCATTGATTCTTCCTTTCAATTTCAAAATTTAGGTTCATTCCAACTAAAATTCACCCTTTTTTATGATTTATTTTTTAAATTTGTATTTTTAAATAATTTTTATAAATTTTTTGAAAAAACTTTTCAGTTGTAACCTATAAAATTTTTACCATCATTGTAAGTAGATGTATTTTTAGGCATACCTGTAAAAAAGTTAGAATTCTTTTTATTCAAAATTTCCTAAGAAATACATGAATTTACATATGGGCGCATTTTTGGCATATTAGTTATAAGCCATAATAATGCTAAATGTGGTTTACGTACCCTGTTAAAATTATTTGAAAGTGTGAACAATGCCTTTTTTTCCATTCTTGTACTATGAAAAAAAGGAACGAAACGTGGCTGTAAATTAAGAAGTTTGTCAAGTGAATTATTGGTGCACACTGAAAAAAAATACACCAAAATAAATTGTTAAAATTTCTCACCAAAAATTGCAAAATTTAATACCTAGTCATAATTTGAGTTATAGAATCGAAATATGGGAAAAAATTGATATGTTATTTCAGAAAAAGTCCAATTTTGTGTCAAAATATCTATATTAGAAAAATGCTATATATAAATGTAATACATATCCTAAATCACACTTTCGAGACATAAATAACGCAAGTTGAATTTTGTCAATCGGCCCAATAGAACGGGAGGTATAGAACTGTGCCTCCCTTTTTTTTTTTTTTTTTTGTTTTTCACAATGTATATTAATGTTTAACGATGTTTTTAACCAAAATGTTGAGTACGGTTAAGTTTTTCATTAATTTCATGAGTTGAATTATTTTCTTAGCTTTAATGCTTATTGTTCTGCAGAGTTATATTGTAAAATAAAACAACAAAATAATTTTTCCATCTTCATTTAATTTTTATTTATTTTTTAATTTCATTTAATCTTATTGGTAGGTTTCAAAATATGTACAGTACAAAGTCCGGGATCCAGACGTCCAATATCCAGAATGATCTAAAATCTATACCTCAAAGCTATCAACAACTATTTTTGTTTAGGAATCTTTTTTTTTTTTTTTTTTTTTTTTTTTTTTTTTTTTTTTTAATAAAACAGGTGGAAAGTCTTGATTCTTAATTTCACTTTGGTACTAAATAAAATGCCTCATTATTGAAATCATGTTAGCATAAATTTGTGAGATTAATAATTTGGCTCCATAGCTGCGTATCATCTGAAACTGAAAACTTCCACATAGAAACATTATTGATTTTATACCTATTAATATTTTATATCCCTGATGCCAGCCTGATAAATCATTATTTATTATATTTTGCTTTCATCATTGCATGTTTATCAATACATGACAACTTAAGTAATGACTCATGCAGCGATGCCTAAACATTTTTTTATATTAGTAATTGAATAACAAAGAGTATGGTAACTTTTTATATTGACATTATGTTTAGCCACAACTAGATTTAAATTAAATGTGCTAAGAAATGTTGATGAGGCAAAATTTACATCTAGTGCTATTTGAATTAAGAATAACTGACCTCTCTGGAGCCAGAGCTCGTATGGCCATGCAGGGCGGCAGAATTTAGAAAAGACCAAATTTTTGAATTTAGAGAAGCACTGAGCAACAAAATTAAGGGATGACAAAATTTTTAGAATTTAGGGAAAGCACTGGGACCCAAAATTTAAAACTTAGGGATGTGTTTGATAGCAGAATTTAGGACCTGCAAAGACTGCATCAGGTGGTAAGATATCTAATGCCGTCCCTTGATAAGTCTCAAGGTTACGTGGGAATTCATTTATTCTGGACTCAGATAAGCATGTGAAAAAAATAGATGTAAGTATAATAAATAACTAAATTGATACAATTCGAATTTAATTGTCTTAGTGTGCGATAGAAGCAAGACAATATTTAGCAGAAGAACTTGTCTTTCAACGCATATCTCATGATATATAGCCAATAATGTATAATGAACGCTATTAAGCTAGGCTAAAATTAGCTATTAAGCTAAGCTCCAAGGAATTTCAGTTAATATAGCAGATTGTGCTGCTCCTTAACTTTCTTATTTGATCCAGCTTATTATTTTTGCACACTGTTATTATTAAATTTTAATAAAACTAAAGTTTGAAATTTTGTCTATGTCAAAATGAGTTTCTAGTTCTGGAACTGCAACAGGATCTACAAAGCAGAAGCATGTTTTGATGCCCATTAAACAAAAAGTGGATTTGCTGCAAAAAATGGATAAAGGTATATCCGCCTCAAAAGTATACGAGGAGTATGGCATTGGAAGGTCAAATGTATAATATAACATGAGAAAACAGAAAAAATGAAGAAAGCAGAAGAGAAACATGCCAAGTGAAATATAAAATTAGTAACAAAACAACTTTGGCATAGATTTAAGTCAAGAGCTCAGTTGATTTCAAGGGCAAACAAGTACAGGTCCCTCTTCATCAGGAGCAAAGAAATCTACAAGACTGGAAAGCAGTGGGCTTAATAGTCATATATATAGTTCACAGTAAAGCAAAACGAAGAGGTAGTGCCATCTAGCAGCAAAAATATTTACGAAATTCAAAAATTATGATAATAGAATTTTAAAAGCATTAGGAAGGACTGGGTTGGACTTAAAAGTCATTATTTTTACAAGATAAATCTTTGTGAATGGGAAAAGTATCAAAAAAATCTAATTCAGCAATTGAAGAAGCTTTTTTAATTATTTTTGCAGATAAAGTCAAAATTATGATTAAATTTCCAACAATGATTAGCTATCAAAGATTTGTTCATTTCCAGTCTTGCAAATTTCTTTGCTGCTGATGGAGAGGGACCTGTACTTGTTTGCCCTCCAAATTCATTGAGATCTTGACTTAAATCTGCACCAAACTCAAGGTTGTTATGTTGCTGATTTTAAGAAAAAGGAACTTTTTGAATTTTTTGTGAATTCTGACACCCCACTCACTGACAATGAATAACAGAAAAATTATTCTTTATGCTAAAAGTGATGATCAAATGGGTCAGACAGCATTGCAGCAAGGGCGTGCCATTGACGGGTCCAATCAATACTAATGGCTCAAGCCTATATACTTTAGGAAGAACAGAACTTAAAAACTGAGTTTACATATTCAACAGGTTGGTTAACCAAATTTACAAATTGCCATTCTATAAGGCAATTACAAATTTCAGCTGATACTAAAGCTGCTGAACTATTTGCAGATGAATTCATTGAACTCATTAATAGGGAAAGGTTATCTCCAGAAAAAATTTAGAGTGCTGATGAAACTGGTCTTTTCTGGCAATATGTGCCTCGAAATACCTTGGCAGCCTTTAAAAAGGCTGCAACTGGTGTCAAAGATTCGAAAGTGAGATTAAGAATTTTAGCATACTCAAATGTTGCATGAATGCACAAGTGTAAACTTTTCATAATTGGAAAAAATACATGACCTCGAGGTACATGAATAATATAAAAAATACATGACTATTTTAAAGGAGTAATGATATTCGCCATTATATATCGTGCGTGTTCTAGCAACAGAGATTTTATTTATTGCTCTTAAATTTTTTTCGAGGATTAGGGAAGTTTCTTTTTTATAGTTTTTTTAATTTCCTTAAATCTTTTTTTTTATTGTATATCCATGTTTCAAAGAATATCATACTTTGTCTTCCTTTTGAAATAATGCTGTCTTTTAATTTTTTCATGCTGGTTTCTTTAAAGACTTTTTAATAACTTTTATTTTCATTAATTAGTTGTGATAAATAAAATCTGTGACTGTTGGATATTATTTCCATATGTATTTATTTGCAGTTAAGTCAAAATTTATATTACTCTAGAATTGATAATTTTAAAACATTTTTAAGGAAAATGTTTTGATAATGTTTTAAAATTAAGTCTGATAACTACTTAGTGCTTATCTCATAATGTACTGAAAATAGAAATAATTGGACCGTAAATTTAATTTATGGAAATTTTTTTCTAAAGTTAGGCTTAGCAGCATGAATTGCCCATCCCCACAAGAGAGTGCATCATGTTAGTGGTGGTCGTAAACTAAGATGGTGTGACAAAAGTTTTGCATTGCGATGACAGTGCTCCTATCATTCACTAACGGATAATAAAATCTGTAGTGTGGTTATAAATCCAGAAAATATTGATACCGATGGCACAGATAGCCCTGGTGAGCTTTGCCATAATCCCACAAAACCAAACCAAAAATCAGTAATGATGCTAATCAACTTGAATCACAATGACTTGTTTAATGATATCCTGGAACACTGCACAGTTTCCTGTAGTTTCAAGTATTGGTCAACAAATAAACAAAAAAATACTCTTCATTAAGTAAATTTCGTTACCTCTGAGACAACGACACATCTACCTAGTAACGCAAATAGAGCTCTAATGTTATCATGGCAAATATCACATCCATCCTCCTCTCTTATATTTATTTATTAATATGTCACTCAAATGGAAAATAACTACATATTATTAATATATATAATCCATAAATAAAAATAATAACTCAGTTTGTTGTTGAAGTTCTTTCAATTCACTTAATTTCATTTCAAATTGAAACTGTCTAGCAAAAACTGGAATCAAAGTCGACGTGTTTCTAGCCGGTCCAGCTCCGATTGCTTTTACCCCGAATAAGGCTCCTCTATAGAGGCCTAGAAGAGCCTTAAACCCAAAATCTGCCATTTCAGCTTATGCTGTAGTACCAGAAGGTTGTTTTCGTCTGGTCTGCTGCTCCCTCTACGAATTATCATCTGCGTCTCTTCCCCCTTGGGGAGAACTCAGCGCACACCTGCCTTTATATGTCTCGATATCAGCATCACACCTATGTTTTACATTTGGATGGTTTTTACATTTGCGATGTTGGATGATGTTTTACATTTGGATTACAGCTGCTGTGCCCGCTTCCAGGGAAATATAACTCGTTGGATCTCTTTCTTGCATGTTCTCTCCAAGCTGCGGTGTCGACTGTGGTCAGAGGTCTCTCGAGAAATTCAGTTGCACGGCTGTTGAGAAGTTTCGAATCTACTAGTAGAGTAGATCCTTTGTGCATGACATCTTGTGCTGATGTCAGGTCGAATTTACAGTTAGATCCTGCGCTTGAGCGTACAACGAACATGGAGGATTCTGCACATTCACATGAAACTTCTGATCATGACTATACGCAAACTTTATCAGATCCTCAGTTCATTCACGTCCTCAGTCACAAGATAACTTTATCGAACAATGACAACTCCAACAGGAAAGTTGTACTCGACATTAAAACTGCCTTAAATCAAACAAATGTTGGACTTTCAACTGAAAATATCAAAGACCTACATCTGCTACTTGCAAAAGCCATCAACCAATTAACAGAACAAGAAAATGCTCAAGCTACTGCAAAAACAAATGAACTCAAAAGTTCTCATGAACTCTTACAGAAACAAATAAATGACTTGAAACAATACTGCGAAGCTCATAAAACTGGAGGTGAATTCTGTAAACAACGGAAACGTCAACTAAGAAAATCTTCAGATTCTGAGAGCGAAAATGATGAACGAAATCTTAAAACTAATAACAAATTTCAAGTTCTACAAACCGTTAATGACTCAACGAACTTGGATGATACTGAAGATAACCATCCACCGACTTCTAGCCTACCAACTATACGTGCCACCATTCCAAAAACTATCAAGAAGAAATTCCCTGAAAATAAAGCTCAAAAGAATGGAGTTCCACCGATAATAGTGGATAATGTTATCAAAGCCGATGAATTTCTTGCAAATTTAAGAAATCAAACTGGAAAAAAGATAATGAGCATTCTTAAAGGAGACAGACTACAAATTGAACCCCTGATGCTGAGTCTCATCTCTTTATTCGCAAGGTTATAGAAGAAACACATCTTAAAGCCCATACATTTCTTCTGCTAGAAGAAAAAGTGATTAAAGTCGTAATCAGAGGCCTGTCAGCGACTATGAACCCCAACTATATTGTCCAAGAACTAACAAACCAAGGTTTTACCATTAACCATATCACAATCATGAGAAACAGAGCGGAAAATAAACCAATGCCGCTTTTCTTACTTCACCTTCCTAAGACTGCCTCATTAGAAAACATTTATGACATCAAGCACATGGGATATATGATTGTCACTGCGGAAACTTTGAAACAGAGGCCTGGCCCTGCGCAATGCTATCGTTGCCAGCAATACTTCCACAACTCCCTTTTATGTACTCATGACTGGGTTTGTGTGGGTTGTGGAAATCATGAACCTAAAAATTGTCCGGTTGACAAAAATAAGCCTGCCACTGTGGTGGTCCACATCCAGCTGCCTTCTCCCAGTGTCCAGCTGGACCACAGCAAACGAAGCAGAAGTTCACACCCAGCAATCCACCAACCAAAAATCCTTGGAATTTACAAGACAACAATTTTCCACGTCTAAATAAAGAAATGGATTGTCCGGAGCCTAAAAATAGTAAGGACTCCAACTTATCTGAAACTTCAACCACAAGCTCGACTTTTTCAGAATTATTTAATTTGGGTTCATTAAAAACGATATGAACTGTTATTATAGAAGGCTTCAAAACTA
This sequence comes from Stegodyphus mimosarum, assembly GCA_000611955.2. Taxonomy (NCBI): domain Eukaryota; kingdom Metazoa; phylum Arthropoda; class Arachnida; order Araneae; family Eresidae; genus Stegodyphus; species Stegodyphus mimosarum. Next base: position 20,608 of record KL812525.1, read on the forward strand.
TGGAGAAACAAACCTCGCTTATAGACAAAATACACTGACTACCAATAAGTATTTGGACACCTATGCAAATGACGATATCTGCGGTCCTAAGGTACGTCACGGACTCGCCGGTATATATCGTGTAAGAAACAGCATCGGCTTTAGTCGCGTTCAAGATGCCTCGCAGTTCGGAGCTCTCTGATTTCGAGAAAGGTATAATTATCGGGTATCACAAATGTGGCCGATCCTTAAGGGACATATTTAGCGATCTGAAGTACCCAAAATCGACAGTCGCCTATGTGATTAAGAAGTGGAGGTAGAACCGTGATTGTCGGAATGTGACCCGAGTCGGCAGACCAACGAAACTGGGAGATAGAGACTAACGAGTGCTGTCCACAGAAATTCGGAAGAACCGCACCCAACCGATGGCCCACATCCGCAAGGAGTTTCAACAGGCATCCGGGAGTATTGTTTCAATGAATACCATCCGTACGGAAGCACATCTGCTTGGTTTTCATGGTCTTGCTGCTTCCCATAAGCCTTTGATCACAAACTCCAACAGCGTTGCTCGGTTAATGTGGTGCAAAGCACATTGAAATTGAACCGTAGATCAGTGGAAACGGGTTCTTTGGAGTAACGAATCAAGGTTCTCCCTTTACCGTTCAGATGGCAGGGCCTGGGTCTGACGTCCACCTGAAGAACGTCTCCTGCCAGAATGCATTTTGCCAACAGTCAAGTTCGGCGGAGGTGGAATTATGGTCTGGGGGTGTTTCTCCTGGTATGGGCTGGGACCCTTGGTCCCCATTCATGGTAAGCTCCGATGCCTACTGCACTATTTTGGATGGCAATGTGCTTCCTACGTTGTGGCAGTTTTACGGGTTGGACCCCTGTTACTTTCAGCACGACAATGCCAGTTGTCATGTTTCGACGTTAACCAAGGCTTGGTATGGTGCCAATGGATTTCATCGAATGAACTGGCCTGCCCAGAGTCCAGATCTGAACCCTATCAAGAACCTCTGGGACGAGTTGCATCGCCGAATTAAGGGGTGCATTACCCGTGCAAAATCGGTGAAGGAAGTTCTATGTCTTCTGCAAGCCGAGTGGAAGAAAATACCACTAGCTGTCATACAAAGACTTGTGGAAAGTATGCCCCGGAGGGTCCACGCTGTAATTACCTCTCGTGGAGACTCTACCAACTATTGATTTTGAATAAAGTTAGTTTTTCTTTTCTACCACAGGTGTCCAAATACTTATTGGTAGTCAGTGTATGTGCAGCTGTGGATATTCTTGAAAAAATTAGTAATTTTCTTTGACATGCCACGCAGTATTAATCTGAGAAACATCAAAATTCTTTCATGGAATGCTAATGGCCTATTTAACAAAAAAGACAAATTTGGCGATCTTTTCCTGGAACTTAAATCTGACGTAATTCTTATCCAGGAAACTCATTTGAAACCTGCACTAAAAGTGCTTTACGCAAACTATTCTACTTACCGTGCGGATCGAGAAACCGGACACGAAAGTAAAATCATCACTTTTGTTGAAAGGAGCATCCAACATAAACTCAAATAAAATGTTTCTACCTCTTTTAAAAGCTGTTATTACAGCTCTCTCATTTGACCATAATCCCATCCTTCTTGAAATCAGCATATATAGTTATTTACCTTCACTGGGCAGGAGTATTGGTGTCACAGACTGGAAGAAATTCACAAAAATTATTTCAGATACCATTCGTAAAAATCCCGAAATCATCAATGAAGACGAAATTGAGTCTGAAATCAAGACGTTTACTACCTATGTTCCACATGCTATCCATTTCTGTACCAATAAATTTGTTATGTGTTACATACTTAGCTATTTCAGTTGTGAATTAAAATGTCTTAATTGTAATGATTTAACTTAATTCTGTTATCAGACTTAAGGGTTATTAATTTGTTTTTATTTTGTTGTTGATTTTAAATTTCTTTGCCTTGTTGAAAAGTAATTGTTGTCATTTAATTTTTTTTGACAGTTTTGGTTAACTCTGATTTTAAGTTACTTGAGTAATTAATTTTTCTTTTTTCCTTTAGGTAGTTTGGTTAACTATTTAAATTTTTTGTTTAGTTAATACTTATTCTTAACTTGGTTGCTTAATGTTTAATCTCTTGTTAAGTTGACCCTTAAGGTCAATTTTTTTAAACCACTTTTAAAGTTTTTGCTTACACAAGTTGGTGTTTAAAGTTTTAATTAAGTTTTGTTAATGTGCCCCCTTTTCTGCTAAATTTGGGATCCATATTTTCTGACTATGGTGGACGTGTTTGGTGTTGTGGAAAACATAAAATTTTTTCTGTGTGATTATTATATTTTTATTGAAGTACTTTTCTTCGGTCTCGTATTAATTAGTATTTAAAAAACAAATCCTTAATTCTTTTCGAAAACTTTTTACGTTGCCTTTTGGGAAATCAAGATTTATGACTTTGTTTTCGAATTTCCTTCACCCGCCAGACAGTGGTGTGGGAAACATCTGTCATCAAGTGAGATTTCTGCACCCTGCTGGATCCTTATTTTTTGTATACAACTACGCTACGCCAAGGTTGAGGGGTCGTGGTGACTCGCTTACTTGCAGGGTTTCACCATGCTGGATTGGGACCCTTAGACGAGGCTAGCTCCTGCTGACAGGTTGATGACCTTGGAGGATCGGCGATTATTCGCCAACATCAGGCGTTCGAATTACCTTGCTTCACCTTCCTGTGTGCATTCTTTCCCCTGGGGTTGCGTGCCTTGGCTTGTTTTGTACCATCTCGGATCGCCAAACGAGTTTTTGGCGGAGAGAAGAAAAAGGCTTGCAGCGATCTACGAAAAAAGAGACGTGGGGCAGACGGCGAGAAGGAAAATTATACTGAAGGTGTCACGAGACGAGTAAACTGTCGCTTCGTCCCGAGTAGCTGTCTGGGTTATCAGAGAACGATGTCTGAAGAAATGGAGGAGTGAAAACCACGTATGTTGGGCGACGCAATGAGGACGAATCCCACATAGAAGGGGCGGAAGGCTACCATTACCTGCTTAGTTTACCAATTTTCATTCTTTTTCCTTATAGCTAAAAATGTGGCTGCGCTGTGACGTGGCAGAAGTACCCTTCACTTGTCTGATGTTAAGGGCAGCATGTATCTTCATGGAAGCGGTATGAAATGTACTTGTTAAATCGGTATGAAAAATTTTATTTTATTTTTGTACACCACCACCATCACCCATGTAAAATTTGGTACTAAATCAGTTTATCTCCAATAAATCATATATTTAATTTAACTGATCTTGTAATGCCTTCACTCTTAACTTAGAACACTGGACCCAATAGATTAATTAAAACTTGAATGTGTTATTATCTTTTTAAAATCAAACACAACGCAACATTAATTACTCTCTATTGGAGTATTTTCTGGTATTATTTACTGTTTTATTTGAACACACAAGTTTCACAGTCTAAATGTTGTTTTATCATGTACGTCACAAACTTTTACACCTATGCAGTATTGTTATAGTCATGTGATTTAGAATTGTTATCCTAATTTTGACTTTCATGTGTTATTGAATATTGAACTTTAAAACTTAAAACCTAAATTAGTAAAAAAACTCCAAGAAATTCGTCAGTTCTCATCCTTTTCTTCTCTTCCAGCTAGCATAAGATAAAAAATCAAATTCAAAAATCGTATTAAGAAAAACTGGCAAAATACACAAGATCCAAGTCTCAAACCGCAACTGAACGCTCTTCAACATGTACTGCAGTTATGACTCAAGCTTCTACAGTTACTGTTGTCCAGCCCCTTCTTCAACATTACCTCAATCATCTGGAAAATTGGCTCACTCTTTGGAGGACTGCAGTATATACTGAAAAATCAAAAGCAATTATTTTTCATAAAGGACAAACAAATTTCACACCACCGAGATCTCTTCTATTTAATGTAGAAAGGGACTGGGTTGACGAAGTCAAATATCTAGGAGTCATTCTAGATAAAAAATTGACTTTTCAGAAACATCTTCAAATAAACACTTCTTATATAAATCTATACCAGCATTATTCTATGCTAGTCCTGTCTGGGGCCACGCTGCAAAAACTCACCTTCTACACATCGAAGTTCTTCAAACAAAGCACTTAAACAAAGAGAGATTATCAATGCACCATGGTTTATTCCATATCCGTATATCCACCGTGATCTCAAAGTAGACACAATTCAGAATTATATTAAAAAACTAGGCAGAAATTTCTTTTTTTTTCAGTTCTCACTCATCCTAACAACTGCATCAGCTCTCTTAGATGTTCTTCATTTCCCAGAGAAAAACACAAATATCCATCTGATATTCTCCATCCTTAACATCTTTTACTCATACTATTCGCTTCAGCTCACTGATTTGGACCTTCTACCTGCAACTCATTTATTCGTCGACTGATGGCGGACCTTGACTATACTTTCGTCATTTTGTACATACAACTTATTTTGTTTCACAGATGCTCTTCACCAGATGCAGAATAAAAGAAAGCACTGCTTTTTGAAACTCTAATTCACATATGAAAAGAGAGAGGGTTAATATAGCTCCAACAGTGGCTGCCCTACTATTGGTTTTATCGCTGCCTGGCAATTACAATAGGTAAACAGTATCGGTAAAAATTTGCTGTCGCTATTATATTGTATATACTGATAAAATAAGAAATAAGCATTACTTTACTTGTATTTTCTGATTATTTGAACTGCTACTAAATCATAAACTAATTCGTGACTTGAAGAAATATTTGTTTGGATATGTTAATATCCAGTGCCACCTATTTTTTAGCATTTTTCGTTTGCCATACAAAACATGCACACTTACTGATTTTTGTACGATCTTATTCTTTGCATTTACAGAGTGCTCAGTTTTCCCTAAAAAATATCAGAGAATTACGTAACCGTTCATCATGCACAATCAGCATAAAAAATTCTAAAACAAGAAATAAAAAAAGAGCATAATGCCTTTAAGTAAGCCATGTTATGGTATACGCATGCATGAAACTAAGTCTAGGATTTTGCTGTAGGCAATGAAAAATGCAGTATGTAGTCGACTGCATGCTAAAATACTAAAATTTCCATAGAAGTAATTATAATTTGTAGTTACATTGCCAAAAATGTTCAGAGAAATAAAAAGCTATCCGGGGGAAGGGTTAACTAGCTTGGAACATAAACACTTTTTGGCACCATGATGCTTTCCCTCATCAGTATATTTACTTAGCTTTTCAATGTGAATACAGTTAATAAGAAAGTACAAAATTTTTAGTATAAAATAAAAGTATTAAATTAATTCAGTGTATGACTTTTAACTTACTCTCATTGAAGAATGAGTTAAATAATAAAACTTACTCTTTTTAAATCATCTGCATCTATTTCACAGTTTGGAATTGTGTACTCATCTGAAATATTAAAAAATATACATGTTATATGTACATGATAGCATATTATTAATGCAATATAATGACTGAATAGAAACAAATTTTTAAAAGAAAATTTTTGTGAATTTATTAATATATGAATTATAATATTGCTTAATTAGTTCTAGTTCAAAATTAAAAAAGTACGCAATTTTAAATCTTTAAAATAGAAATAAGATGAAGTATTAGATTAATGTTATTATATACAGAATTTCTTTCGATTCAAACTTGAGTTTCTGGGTATCTCATAACTGCCTGCATTATTTAAAATCATTGTGCAGTGTTATTAAAAATGTATAGAAATAACTAGTTTAAGAAAACAGAAATGCGTTAATGTTGAAGTTTAATGTTAGGAATGGAGACAAATAAATAAACAGAGATTCATCTGGATTAACGTGTATTAGGATACAAAATCGTTATCAGTACAGCACATTCTACATGACAAAAATAAAGTAAAGAAACAGTGACAAAAACAAAACGTTGCCAAGAGAAGGAAAGTAAAAAACGTGTTGCCACATATGTTGCAAAATACAAATGGGAAATATAATCATAAATTAAATGTTATTTCCAACACTCCCCCTTGATTACATTTCCCTCAATCCTACACGGAATCTTTGGTTGAACAAGGCTTTCTTTTGCACACTCTTTGTCAACATGTCTGCTGCGTTTGAACTGGATGGCACATAGGTAAAATTCAACAATTTCTTTTCAACCTTCTCTCTCAAGAAAAAATGCCTGAGTTCAATGTGTTTGTTACGCTCTGAAGTGACATGGTTTTTGGCTAAAGAAATGCCACCCTGGTTATCAACAAATAAGCTTTGTGGAAAGTTTAAAAAATGTTCTCCCACAATTTCCTTTAAAAAATTTTGAAACCACAGTACTTCCTTGGCTGCATGGCCCATTGAGAGGTACTCAGCTTCAACTGTTGACAATGCAGTCGTCTGTTGTTTCTTACTGCTCCATGAGACAGCTCCACCTGCTAGTAGTACCACATAGCCACTAAATGATCGTCTATCAATCTTATCACCAGCCCAATCAGAATCGCAGAACACTTCCAAATCTTTTCCAGTCTTTTGGAAAGACAGCTTTAATTCCTTGGTCTGTTTTAGGTAACGAAGGATATGTTGTACGCCTGCCCAATGTTCCTTGCTTGGACAATTATTGAATTGGCTCATGTAAGTAGTAGCAAAAGCTAAATCTGGCCTTGTTCCTCCTGCTAGGTACAAGAGCCCTCCAACAGCTTGCCTATATTTTAATGCTCCTTCAGCATTCAACATGTTATCCTTAGTGGCTGTTGTATATTTCATACCTGGATCTAATGGTGTTGATGCTCCTTTAGCATCTTGCATATTAGTTGTTTCCAAGAGCTCACTAACATAGACACTTTGATCAAGGGTCACACAGCTATCTTCCTTTCTGCTTATCCTAATTGAAAGAAGGTGGTGTATTTCTCCCAAGTCCTTGATTTTAAATGTGGCTGCAATATTATCCTTAAATTCCTGAATGATCAAAACTTTGCTGGACATTACAAGAAGATCATCCACATACACACCTACGATTAACTCCTTTTCTTTATTGAAGTAAACACAAGGATCTGCTATGGATCTTGTTAGGCTCGCTGATTTCAGAAATTTATCAAGGCAGATATTCCACTCTCTCCCAGACTGATGAAGTCCATAAAGGCTCCTCTTTAGCAAGCAAACTTCTCTATGTGTTTTCTCATGCAGACTCACGGGTGGCTGTTCCATGAAAATTGTCTCACTCAATTTTCCATTTAAATAGGCTGCAGTAATATCCAGTTGATGAACCTGCCAGTCTTGCTCAACTGATAATGCTAATAAAGTTCTAATTGATTTTGTTTTTATTACAGGAGAAAACGTCTCTTTGTAGTCAATTCCTTCGACTTGAGTGTAGCCACGAGCAACTAAACGAGCTTTATATCTTTCCACTTGTCCATCTTTGTTAAGTTTTCTCTTGAAGACCCACTTGCATTTCACGACTTTTCTTTCTTCAGGCCTAGGCACTATATCCCAAGTCTCATTTCGTTTTAAATTTTCCAACTCTTCTTCCATGGCTAACTTCCATTTTTCTGCATCTGGACTAGTTAATGCCTCTTCTAAAGTTTCAGGATCATCCTGGAAAGCTTTCTTGCATGTTGAACCTTCATATTTCTGTTTCTTGGATTGTCAGCTGCACTGCATTCCACTTGTAATTCCATTTATTTCTGGAAGATTTTCTTCATAAATCTCTGAATTTTCCATGATATAATCCTTTGTCCACTTAGGTGCTGAAATTTGTCTTCTGGGTCTACTCTCCTTTTCTGGTATATCCTCCACTTCTTTCTTTTCCTGTTGAGAGCCTTCGTCTATTACTTTATTTTCAACTTCATCATCTTGAGATGAGTCTCTTTCAGAAACTTGTTGCAGGGGCAATGTTATAATGCTTCCAGTCATGGAAGGTTTCTCTTCAAATATGACATCTCGGGAACAGATTACTGTACTGGTTTCTTTGATGTAAATGCGGTACCTTTCATCTCCATCATACCCAAGGAGATAGCCTTTAGTTGCCTTTTTGTCCATCTTTCTCCTCTTCTGAACTGGGATATGAACATAGCAAGTCGATCCAATGATGCGCATGTGTTTTATTCTGGGTTTCCTTCCTACCCATAATTCATAAGAACTTAAATTAGGAACTGAAGACTTTCCCGTCCTATTCAATATATAAACTGAAGTACTAACGAACTCTGCCCATATCGAAGTTGGAAAGTCCACTTCCTCATTCGAGTATTTGAGAGTTTTAGCCATTTCTAGAACTGTTCTGTTCTCTCGTTCAGCACTGCCATTTTGTTCTGGTGTATATGGGGCTGTGAGCCTTTGGGAGATTCCATGCTTGTTCAAGATCTTTCGAACGGCTTCGTTGTCAAATTCTCCACCATTGTCACTGAGTATTTCTTTAACCTTATGCCCTAAGTTCTTAGCGTGAGCTATGAAATTTTCAAGCACATCTTTTATTTCTGATTTGTGCTTTAAGAAAAAACAGTATCGAAATTTGGTGTAGGCATCTTTGAAGATTGCAAAGTAACGGTATCTTCTAAACGATTGATCAAATGGTCCGCAAATATCTGTCGAGAACAGCTCTCCAGCTTTTGTAACCTCTTTCCTGGTTCCAAACTTTAAACGGTGGGATTTTCCATAATACACAAGCTTTACATAATTTCATATCAGACTTAATCTCAATATTCAACTCTTTCTCAACAATGGCCTTTACATGCCTTTTATCTTGGTGACCCCATCGTTCATGATAGAGTTGGAGAGTTGATTCATTATTCTCAGTCACATTTATGTCAATGTGAGTTTCAGGAACTAAGGTCTTCATCACAGCTTTGAAAAGACCCCCACCAGCATTTCTTGTTCCATGCAGAACTATTTCACCATCTATTTTTAAATAGCAATCCTTAAATGTTGATTCAAACACACTGTTTTGATTTCTATCTTGGGATGCTAACACGGAAAATAGATTTTTACTTATTTCTGGAACATACCAGACATTTTCAAGATTTTTGATTTGATTCATACCATTTACAATGGTCATTATCTTGATAGTGCCTTTTCCAATTGCTGGTAATGATTTTCCATTTGCCACAGTGATGCTGTGAGGAAGCTTAAATCTTTCAAAGTCTATAAAGTAGTGACTGTTATTGACAACATGCTTTGAGGCCCCATTATCAATAAACCAATCATCAGAATTTGTTTCTGCAGAAAATATTGCCTCATCTACAGCTAGAAGTGTCATGTTTGCAGCAACAATGTTCTTAGTTCCCTTGTTTGGCCCTGTACGTGGACTAGGTTTTGGCGGTTTTCCATCAGCTATCCATTTCTTACATGTTCTGACCCAATGTCCTCTCTGGTGGCAATAATTACACTTGCCATTGTTTTTCTTGTTAATAGATGATTTCCGCTTAAATTCCGAATTTGCTATCAATGCTTCCTGATCTAAACTTTCTAAAAAATTTGGATCTTTCCTTAATTCTCTTTCATGGGTGCACAATTGTGTGGTTAATTCATCTAAAGTTCTCTTTTCATCACTAAGAAGTAACCAACTCGATTTGAAAGTACGATAACTGGGAGGAAGAGTATCCAGTATTTTACAAATCAACAGCATTTCTGGCAGTCTGTTTTCTTCCTTATTTTCAAGTCCACTGTTTAGTTCATTCCATAGATTTTTCAATTTTGATAAATGAGCTGCCATATCATCACTTGACCAACTGAATTTGAAGAACTGTAAACATATGTTATAAAGTTGATTATCGGACGAATCTTCAAATACTTTGTGAAGTTCCAGCCAAATATCTCGTGCGCTTTCAAATCTCATTACCTTTTGTAAAGTGTCTTCAGTCATGGAATTCGTAAGAACCATCATAGCGCAATTATTGGCTTTATTATAAACCTTCATGTCATCTCTGAATCTCTTTCGAATCTCTTCGGCCGCATGATCAGGCTCCACTGGCTTCTTCAATTTTCCTTCCACGACTTCTAAAGCGTTTTCATGATAATTTAATACGAACTTAATTCAATATTTCCAAATCGGCCAATCACTTTTTCCGCATAACGGCTTAACCGATATCTTTGCAGCTTCCATTTTGCGAACTAATTTGCCGACTCAAGTAAGGCTTAAGAATTGCCGTGTTAGGCTTACAAACTGCTGCTAAGGTTTATCTCCACTTTGCTCATAAGTTTTCCCGCGCAGTTATAGCATCCTGGGCCCATAACCTGTTGAAGTTTAATGTTAGGAATGGAGACAAATAAATAAACAGAGATTCATCTGGATTAACATGTATTAGGATACAAAATCGTTATCAGTACAGCACATTCTACATGACAAAAATAAAGTAAAGAAACGTTGACAAAAACAAAACGTTGCCAAGAGAAGGAAAGTAAAAAACGTGTTGCCACATATGTTGCAAAATACAAATGGGAAATATAATCATAAATTAAATGTTATTTGCAACAGTTAAATCTTCTAAGGCACTACTCTTTATTTACTAGTATGGAAAGAAATAAAATCTTGAATTGATAATATGACGTAATATGAAATAAATCAGCCAAGTATTTTGATACCCATGTCTTTAACACAACAACAAATTCTATTACAGGAACACATAAAAACATAAGAGAATTTTAAAAATTCAGAAAACTTTCAAATTTTAAGTAACAAATTATATTAATAATTAATATGTTTTCATCTACTGTTCTTGGAAAATATGGTGGAGTGACGGTACAGCATGTGGAACATTTTCTGTATTACTTCACTGGTCTTTTATGAAAGCTGGAAAATATCTAGACATTGGATGTGATAATCAGCTTTTCAATAAATTAATCTTACCTTATTATTGTATGTATCACTCAATTATATTGGCCAAACGTTGTTATACAAACACACTAGCTGAAAATTGAATTTCCTATATTTTATGTACACAGTGTTTCATTAAATAAAGGGCAAAAAGGGCCTTCCTTTATATCCTAAGATTTTTGCGTACATTAAAATTTTAATTTTTTAGTTTTTTAACACTTTGCACTGTAGTAAACCAAGAGTGGTCTAACTTTTTTTACTGTATGTAGATTTGTATGTCATATTACAAATGTGTTTTTACATCTGTCAATTTTCAGTACACGGTGCAGTGACAATGGACTCAGCAAACAAATGCAAGAGTTAAATCTGGTATATAGTTTATAATCTCATACAAAATTGCATATTTGCTGTCTAAAACATGGTTAACAAATAGCTCTGATATTTCTTTTTGCATTAAAAACTGTTGTTGTGTTAATTATTTTAGCATAATAAACTTAGATTTTTCAGCTGAGGTGCCGTTCCGTTACGTACCTCTGTTATATTGGGCTGAGCCCGCGTGATGTGGCGGGCAGTTTGCCAATTGTCTTTACATAAGGCATCCTGGAAGTAAAAGATCTAGGAAGGTTTCATAGAGACAAGATGTGAACAGTAAAAAAAAAGAAAGTGGCTCATTGTCACTGAAGAATTGTCATCCTGTGGTGGTGGCCAAGGTGCTAAAATCATGCATTAAATTTAGCAACATATTTTTAACCTGCGTATGGTAAATAAATATACTAAAAAGCAATCACTTACAATAATATAAAAAAAAATCTGAAATGTTTCAGAATTTAAATTACGTCCAAAGGGACGTTTATTTAACATTTTGTGT
>KK113244.1:0-28774 GCA_000611955.2 Stegodyphus mimosarum
TCCGATTCTGCTTCACTAATGTCCACTTTTACAGGCAATTTGAAGTAATCCTTTTGTAATTCACCTATATATCTTTTCACGGTGCATATAGTTTCTAGTTTTACTTCAAGTTCAGTTATAATATCTTCACTTATCGGTTCAACCACCGATTTGACAAAGGTTTCTAAACGGGTGATTTTACCCTTTAGGGTAGCTTTTCCACGCTTTAACGAATTAATTGTTTCTTCCATTATGAACACAAGTTGCACAACACAGTCGCTTCGGAAGAAGAGCACACTTTCGTTTTCACGAACTCACTTATTTAGATGTCGCTGATTCGTTTCTAACTCGGGCTCGTCGGCCCATGAACATTTCTTATTATAAATCACAATTTCTCAGTAACTCGAAAACACTTATAAGTTAGGACTGTAGCTTTATTTCACATCTCTATAATTATTTCAACACTTTGTAAGGTTTTAATTAAACTAACCAAGTTTTAATTTTAATTCAAATCTTTTTATCTCCTCTCTGTTTCAACTTCCCGTCAGAAGAAGCGCGCGTTTTCAGCGTATGCTAATTTTAAAGTACAACGAAGCACTATTTAAACCAAAGGTAGAAACCTCTCAATGTGAGAGAGCTTCAGTCTCAGATCACGGTCACTCTGCACGACGTTCGTATGACCAGCTAGCAGTTTAAATTTATAAGCCATAGTGCTTACTACGTGATTGCATTGTAAAACAAATTGAAGTGCGCTAGTATTAGTATATCTTTCTACGCACCCTTTTAGGTAGAGGCCAATCTCCGCGAATCGCTCTGTGAGCAAAGTTTAATTAAATTTCTATTTTAGTTTTAGTATTAAATTTATTTGATTGTTAAGTTAGGCCCAAGTGTGGTCTTTTATTTTCTGTATCCCTCCCGAGTTGGGAAGTGTGTAAATAATAGCGATTTAATAAAAGAGGATTTTAAATCCCTTTCAAGTGCAGTTATTCTCCAGCACAGTATCTACACCAGAACAAAGCTAATCTTTCAGCTCACTGTTCCAGAGCAGGACTGTAGTTTAGGAGGAGTTACTTCAAAATGTTTGCAAATAACATGCACAGAACACTCAGTCCTGACAGTGGCGCCCGAACAAAAAGAAGAGAATGGCCTCAACGACAAGAAGACGAACCTGAGATACCTGCTGTACCTGTCCAAAATCCTGAGATAGCACCCCCTGGCTTAGAAGGATTTGGCTACATCGTACAAACCATGCGAGCAGTCATGAAGCCAGCGGCAAGTTTTGACGGCAAGACAGCCGTAATTAATTTCCTAGAAAAGCTAGACTCCCACTTCATGCTATAGCCAGTTCACGAATTTCAGAGAGTCGCTCTCGCTACCAGCGCTTTGAAGGGCCAAGCGCTAAGTTGGTTCAAGTGCATCGGAAAGAATCTCTTGGGGGAACCAGGAAGCCCCACATATACGTATGAAAATTTCAAAAATTCCTTGGTGAAAGCATTTCCCGTAGTACGAGATCGAGCCAGATTGGAAGCGGAACTCTTTAGTCGTTGTCAAGAAAAAATAGAAGATTTGTCTAATTTTATTTTGAGAAAAATTCAAGTTTTCAAGCTGTTGTATGGAAGTCGCCCGGATCCTGAAGTTATTCAAGTTATACTTCCTAGGCTACTGCCCCAAGTTCAAGATTTTATCGAGCTAAGAAACCGAACGACTTTAGATAAATTATTCGAGCTCGCCGTACAATTTGAAAGCCGAAGAACGGCAGCCAACGAACGACGTCACCAATTTAAGCGAAGAAGTCAGTGGAATACACCAAGACCCAAGCACAAGGAACAACAGAGTTACGGGAACAGGGCGAAGCAATGGCCGAAGAAAGATATATCTCCTAAATCGAGCGGCGAACGACGAGCTTTTAATAGAAAAACGGGCAAAGATGCAGAATGCAACTAGAATAAGAAGAAGGATTTAAACTAAGATGGATTTCTTCAAGGAAGGGGAAGAAGTCGGAAGTCTCGCAAAATCCTTCCACAATTAATTTAAACACCGTGGTCGTGAAAAATTTAAGTTTACCGAAGATTGAAGTTTTAATTAACAACATACCGGCGACAGCCCTCTTGGATACAGGAGCTCAAAGCAGCTTCGTATCGGAAAGATTCTTCAAAAAACACTTTCGCTGTTACAGAATTTTTAGTGCAAGAGACACGGATGTCATAGCGGCCCAAGGAGAAAAATGTAGCTGTTTAGGAAAAGTACCGTTGTTCGTGCGTATCAACAACGAACAGGTAAGAATCCTGTTTTATATTGTGCGAAACCTGCAAACATGTATTATTCTAGGTGTGGACTTTTTTAGTTTGGCAGAAGCAAAAATTGATTTCAAAGGGGGAGAGTTGACGTTAAATATGCAGCCAATAGAATCCAAGAATGATAAGCCCCCGCAGCTGCACTTGCAACATTTACCAGCAGAAGAAAAGGAAAAAAACCACGGACTGGTAAGTGAATTTGCGAATTTATTTAGTGATGTCCCGTGTTTCACACAGGTGGTGAACCACGACATTGACACGGGGGACGCTCAGCCAGTTAGGCAAAAGCCATATAGATATGATAAAGTAAAGGAAGAAATAATTGAACATCATATTAAAGAGATGTTAAAGAATAAAATCATCACGCCAATTTCTAGCAGTTACGCTAGCCCCGTTGTCCTGTGTAAGAAAAATAATGATTACCCGATTACGCACCCGAAAACCCGAAGACGTACACAAAACCGCGTTCATAACTAAATCTGGCACATACGCATTTCTTAGAATGCCTTTTGGTTTATCCGGCGCGCCGGACGTTCCAAAGATGTATGGACATCGTGTTAAGACCAGTCCTTGGTAAAAGCACGTTCATATATTTAGACGATAATATAATTACGAGTAGTAATCTAAAACAACACTTACAAGATTTAAGAAAAGTGTTTTCATTGTTAAATGAAGCTGGTTTAAAGATAAATGCGTCCAAATGTAAATTTGCCGCAAAAGAGTTACGTTATTTAGGATTTAAAATTTCCCAAAAGGGAATCGAAACTGACCACTCAAAAAATTATCCTTTTCCTAAAACAGCGAAGAAACTATCGTCGTTTCTTGGGATGTGTTCATACTATCGGTCCTTCATTAAAGACTTTGCAAAAATAGCTGAGCCGCTGCTAAAGTTGAAAAGAAAGAAAGCTAGGTTTTTGTGGTCTGCAGAAGCCAACTTGGCGTTTCAAAAATTGAAAGACGCATTGACTCAAGCTCCCGTCTTAAAATTTCCAGAAGGGAATAAAGGATTAGAGATTTCAGCCGAAGCTTCAGATTTCGCGATTGGCGCAGTGCTTTCCCAAAATGACCAACCCGTCGCCTTTTTCAGCCGAACATTAAATGAAACCCAGAGAAACTATTCCGCAACAGAGAGAGAAACTCTCGCAGTGTTAGCATCAGTACAGAAATTTCGTGTGTTCTTTGGAAGTTCTCCAATAACTGTATATACCGACCACGCGGCGGTCACTAGACTCTAATCTGGAAAAAATTTATCACCCAGATTAATAAGGTGGGCTCTCAAATTACAGGAATATAATCTAATAATTAAACATACGCCGGGAAAAGAAAATGTTGTGGCAGATGCTTTAAGCAGAATTAATTTAGATGAAAATGGAAGTGTAATTAAGATAGCCATGCTAACATCCAAAGTATTAGATTCTCGTGAAACAGTAATAGCCGAACTCAAAAAAGACCCGGAGTTCAAAAACATATACAATTATTTGCCCGATCCTGAGAATTTCAGTCATCCGGATATTGTGCCGATAAGAAATAGAGCAGCAAACTGTGAATTAATTGACGGGCTGTTATTCTATACGAAAACGACTAATGAGAATCATGAATATAGACCGGTTATCCCAGCTAGCATGAGATTGAACGTATTAGAAGAGTTGCATGATTGTGCCATTTCGGCTCATTTAGGTAGAAGAAAAACTGTCCAAAGAGTTCGCTAGGCAGTTTTCTTTCCAGAACTGCAAAAGTTTACTAGGGCGTATGTCCAGTCGTGCCCAACATGTCAATTAAATAATTATGTTAATTTCCGCCCGGCCGGGTTCCTAAATAGTATTAAATCAGAATTCCCAAATCAAATAATAGGCATCGATTTACTGGGACCTTACCCTCGAAGTAAAGTTAACAAAAGCCGATATCTTTTAGTTATAGTGGATCATTTTAGCAAATGGTTAGAGTTAATTCCGTTAAAACGCGCGTCTGCAAAAATTGTAGTAGATTCAATTCTAAATAAGTATATTTTAAAATACGGGGCGCCCCTAAAAGTTATTTCAGATAATGGTCCCCAGTTTGTTAGTAAAATGTTTGAGGAAATGTGTGCAAAACTGGGCATACGTCATCTAAAGATGGTCCCGTATCGTCCGCAGTCAAACATAGCGGAACGGGTGAATAGAAATGTAGTGAAAATAATTCGAAGTTATGTGAAAAACTATCACTCTACCTGGGATAGCCATATAAATGAATTTGCATTTGCCCTTAGGACCGCCAAACACGATACTACACAAAAAACACCCGCTGAACTCTTCTTAGGAAGAAAGATCTTGACCCCCCTAGATAAACTGTTCTTTGTACAGGAAAGGGCAGAAGAATTTAAAATGAGTGATATACAAAAGTTAATACGGGAAGCGACGGAAAATATAGAAATGGCCCAAAGAAAACAGAAATTGTACTATGACCTAAAAAGAAGAGAGGTCAAGTACAATGTGGGAGATGAAGTGTTGAAGATTAAACACAACTTGTCAAATGCCCCAGAGGAAAAGGTGGGGAAATTTTTTCCGCGTTTTGAAGGCCCGTTCACAATTGAACAAATTACGGGGGCAGTGGTTATATTAAAAAGAAATGATGGTCAAACGCTCAAAGCGAATGTGGACCAAATAAAACCGTTCTATAATCGCAGCAAAATGGCTGTATTTAAAGATTCGTTTCAGGATCCGAGGCAATCGACTAGCCAGGAAGATATACGTCAGCAAAAACAGCAGGAACCAGCTACAACGGCATCGAAATGTCAGAAGAAGAAAGCTCCCCCCCAACAAAGAAATAAGAACCAAAAAGGTGGTTTCAAAAGAAAGTCTCACGATGCAGGTGAACAAATCTACGAACGGAATTACGAGCGCACCAAGAGAAGAAAGCAGAATGGGCAAGGAAAGCCCAATATATCCAAAAGAACTGTGGAATCATCGGACAGGTGCCTGAGAAGCAAGAAACGTCGATTGCAGCCTGAGAATCAACTTCCCGAATACAGCAGGAACCAGGACAAGCAACGAACAAGGGCCCAGGAGAGAAGGGCCCAGTCCACCAAACGGACATCGGAGGAACCTCCTCTTCAAGGGAAATTTCCGAGGATACAACGACGGAATTTAAAAAGGAAAAGAGATGAGCAGGCTCCGAAAGAACAACAACCCAAAACGAGGAAACTGAACCAAGCTACAACTTACTCAACTTTGAAGGATTGGGCCAAGAAAAGGATGGACGATCACAATAAGACAAGTAGAATTTCGTATTCAAAAGTTTAGTTAATTTTTGAGTGTACTGCAAGTTGCAGGGCCGATTTTACCTCAAGCGAGGTTGAGTTTTACGCCAAGTGAGCGATAAGTTCTCATATTGAAAGAAAAATATTTTTGTTAAAAAAAAAATTTGTAATTCTTAAAGATTTAAAATCACTTAATGTTTGTAAATAGATTAATTTTGTAAAAGCAATGAATGGCTGAAAAGAAAATGTTAACGAAATGATGTTGTATGACGCTTTGTCGAAAGACTTGTAAAATGTCTAAAATGAAAAATCGGAAAATTGAAGAACACGATTTTGTCTGTGAACTATTAATTCAATGTAATTTGATATTTCAAGAAAGTACCTTGAGAAAGGAAAAGGAAGCACTTGCTGCAAGCTTAGAAATTTAACCTATATTTGTATTTCATGATTGCTATAAAATTGTTAATGTGTTATAAAATGTAACAAATAATATTATACTAGCAATGCACGTTAAGTGCAATATCAATGTGAATGTTGTGTGCAAACTGCGAAATGTATGCATGAAAAGTTAAAGAATGAGTAATTTTAGAATGCAAGTGTTAATTAGGCTCTCCACCAAATACACTTAAAGTGTTAGACATAAAGCTAGTGAGAACCTTAGGATTAGCTGGTTATAGGGCGTCTGTTCAGGTCTCGTATGTCAAGTTCTAACTAATGTTAGTCGATCGTAGGTGGAAGAGTTGAACACCCCCGAACACAGAAAACCCGCAATGGCGGTTTGCTTTGCATCCAACACCGGGGAGAGAGCATTGGGGGAAGAATTTAATTGTGCTTGAATGATAATGTGTGTGTGTGAATTTACACAGGTAAAAATAAGGATTTGTACCACCTAGAATTACTCTGTTATGATGTCATACTAAAATTATTTTCCTTCCAGATTTTGCTGGAAAGAGTAAGACTTGTTGGGAGAATAAGACTTGTTAAGAAAAATGTTGAAGACTGTTGTTCAAGAATATTTCGTCTGTAAAGTTTTCACAAACAGATATTACCTTGTAAGAGTTTGCCTAAGTTTAGAAGAATGAAATTTTGACTATTCTAGAATTGTGAGTTTCAACATGGTCCGTTTGGATCACAGTAGTTTAACTATCGCAATTCTGGCGGGAAGTATGTAAGGTTTTAGTTAAACTAACCAAGTTTTAATTTTAAGTTAAATCTTTCTATCTCCTCTCTGTTTCAACTTCCCGTCAGAAGAAGCGCGCGTTTTCAGCTTATGCTAATTTTGAAGTACAGCGAAGCACTATTTAAACCAGAGGTAGAAACCTCTCAATGTGAGAGAGCTTCAGTCTCAGATCACGGTCACTTTGCGCGACGTTCGTCTGACCAGCTAGCAGTTTAAATTTATAAGCCATAGTGCTTACTACGTGATTGCATTGTAAAACAAATTGAAGTGCGCTAGTATTAGTATATCTTGCTACACACCCTTTTAGGTAGAGGCCAATCTCCGCGAATCGCTCTGTGAGCAAACTTTGATTTATGTTCTATTTAAATTTAGTTAAATATTATTTGATTGTTAAGTTCGACCCAAGTGCGGTCTTTTACTTTCTGTATCTCTCCCGAGTTGGGAAGTGTGTAAATAATATTGATTTAATAAAAGAGGATTTAAAATCTCTTCACGTGCAGTTATTATCCAGCACAGCAGTTACATCAGAACAAAGCTTACGTTTTATCAGCTCACTGTTCCAGTTCAGGACTTGAGAAGAAACACCCTGGTAAATATTTCACAATGTCTGCAAAGAGCATGCACAGAGCACTAAGTCCTGACAACTTTCGTTATAAGGTGGGAACACTCTCTTCCCACTGCGAGAACACACTCTCGGGTTTTTCCATTTTTTGCACAGCACTGCCCTCTGGAGGCATTTTCTATATTTTACAGTTCATATATCAGGGAGGTGAGACTGAACATTCTCCCGCCCATTGAAATTGCAAATTTCAATATGAGAATATCAAAACAAAATTTGCAAAAGTTGAATAACTATAATATAATAATAAAACGCATCTACCGCGCTGGCCAAATAATGTGAGGAAGGGTGACATCATGGTTGACAAAACTGAATATGCTGTTGTAGATGAATGAAGGACTGCTCCGACAAAAAATCATTCTATCGACCCACAACTTGAGCTCTGATGGACGGTCGCCCGTAAACTCTATACAACGCTCATCAAAAATCCAGGAATTACCACCCCACAGCTCATGAGTAACCAGTCAAACCTCGAGCTAATGCTTGGCTCTTAAAGCAACACAAATCTCTTCAGCTAAAATCCGAGTTCGTCCGGAGAGCACAAGCGCAAGCCACCCGCAAGAGTGAAGCTTGGCCGCAGAGCAAACGCCTCTCCGGTCCCTTTAAACTAACTTCACCCTTAAAATCCCGAAGCCGTCTCCTAAATTCCAGCGCACACCGCCGCAGCAGAGCAAGCGCGAGCCACCCTCAAGTGTAAAGCTCGACCGCAGTGCCAAAAGAACTCTCCGTTAATTCTCTTCTCTGTATCCAAACTCAAAAATCAACTCAAAACTGACTTCTAAACTCGCGCAACGACCGAGGAAAATTCGGTTTCTCCACCTATTAAATACTACTAGTCCGAAAGTTACACATAAAATTAAATTCCACCAACCCGAGACTTTCTCACTATAATTTAACCGGACAAATTCTAACTCCTCGAACGAATCAAAATAAAGTCATTGTCTACAATTGAAGCTTGCGAAAACTTGAGACTAAAAATTCAACCCCCCTTGCTAACAAGCGAAAAATCTAAGGAAAAACAACAAAAACTGCCCTTTCAAGATCCAATTTACAACCTTTCCATTTCTTCCGAAGCTATAAGCAAGGGTACATTCACAAAGCTAAAAGTGTAAGTGAATAGCGGGGAACCAACTACGATATCCATTTTACTGTTTCGCTCAAAAGACAAGGGAAACAACGATATACTGCCCATAGTTGCAACTGTCATGTTAAAAGGCTATTTCCACAGATGTTACTTCCGTTAAACGACGCTTCCGTTTCTCGTTAGAGAATTGAACCGTTGAAGGAAAAGTAATTGGTTAAAGCTTTTAAATAAATTCTTTCAAAAATATATATATATTCATTACGCTCTTCAAAATTTCAAATTTAAAAATCAAATACAAATACAAATAAAATATTTAAATATTTGATTATTTAAAAGATTAAAAACACTTAAATTTTGCGACACAGAATTCGCGACACAACATTCCCCCCACGAAGCGGAAAATTTTTGCAGAAAAACAGCATTTCCAAAAACATTAGCAAATTAAGTGCCAACAAAAATAAAATAGAAATAAAATACTTAATAAATTGATTACTTAAATGATTAAGAACACTTAAATTTTGCGACACAGAATTCGCGACTCAACTGTATCGAATCACACTTTATTGGCCAGTATTCTTAAAGACAGCTCTAAAATCACGCTTGCAATCATCGAAGAGCAACTATAAACACGCTGAGACAATCAGAGACACAGCCTTCAGGCTATCAGGCTATAACGGTGGAGACAGCTTCACGACAAACCACCTGAGTGCCGCTCCCGACTCTCTGCTCAGTCATTCTCGGAACTCTACATACTCTCGAGACTCTCCTCGCTACAATTCGCGATGCACTCGATGGCACACTAGAGAACACCTCCAGACTCGGTTCGGTCGTTCTCGGAGTTCAACACACTTTAAGATAAAACTCGACGATGCACTAACTCGCGATACACTAAGAGACTCTCTCGATGCACTCGACGACCAACTCGGCACTAGACTACGAGACACTCGCTCACTGGCTGGCTATCAACTGGATAGACGTGACACTGACTAACTCTCGGCGTACTAGCAGGGTTTATATGTGTTCGAGAACGTTCTGGGCTAAACCAGTAAGAAATCGTTCCAGAAGGTTCTCCATGTGTCTATAGCACATTGTCAATTTTGTCGCCAACGTCGCCAAAGGGACGATTTCTCGCCAAATGTGTTAACCCTCCCTTCCCTTGCCATTTTCTGGCAACCCTAAACCTGCTTTGCGGGAAAGCTATCTCACCGCGCCTGGACATTTCGTAACAATATGCAAGAGAGAATGTTTACCTGTGAACCGGTATCTATGTTGGAGGGTACATTTTGTTGTCCAATTTAGACATTAACTTTAAAATATACTAATTTTTCTGCTCAGATTTGGGCGCTGTATTATGATAACTTAAAGAAGGAACTGGTTTATAACTACGTGGCCTTTAAGGATACTGAATTTGTTGCGGCCACACACTTCTGAAATTTTGATAATGATATTGATTCGGTTGAAAATGCCTGCTATAATACCTAGATGGATTTTGCCTGGGAATAACAAATCGTTCATCACTACTTGCACTTGATACTTCCTCCAGTGCCACTGAAACCGAGACAAGTTTTCGAGCTGTTTCAATCCATTCCTTTGGTATATTAATTTTTTTGTACAGTTAGCAACATTCGTTGTGCCTGAGGGAGGCCTTGGTCGAGGACTTCAACCATCGTTTTATCATTCAGACTGGATCCATATCGTAGTTTTACATGAAAATATCTATCAATGTGTCTAAATTTTGCGTAGTTTATGGCTACAAAGCCATTGAAGGTAACTGCCTCTGCTGTGGAGAAGTATGTATTAAATTTTTCCTTTAATGTTACCCAATCGTCCTGTTAGCATTCCCGAATGAAGTATGCAAGTGCCTCGCCAAGCAAGCACTCAGAAAAAAAAAGAGGTTTATCCTTTTCAGTGATATTTCTAATTTCACACTTTCTTTCGAAGAACAAAGAATACTGACTGATAGGAAAATCGGACGTTTGTGGATCAAAAACAGGACACTGGAATTTTTCTATACTGAACGGTAGTTGTTGCATCCTTATTTGTTGCCATGGCCTTCTTGGACCGTGTAAGCATAATTCACAACACCGCTATGATGACATCAACGCACAAAAGGAAAATTCTCCATCCGAAAGTTTTTGAAGCATCGAAATGAATGAAGAAAACTTTCGAAACACAACATAAATCGAAAATCGCTGATTCTGTCTGCGGATGATTGACAGCACTGTCATGGACCCGCTTTACGGTGTAGCGACGGAAGTTAGACGCTCTCTGTGATCGAATTTAGAAATAAATCCAGAAGGCTATTCCCACGCACAATGAAATATCCTTCTGTCTAATAAAATAAGCTGTGATATTTTTGCGGGTAGGTACAGGAATGGCAAAACTTGGCAATTAGGTTACATCAGAGTCCGGGCGTTGTTGCTGCTGATTAGAAGACTGCGAAATGACGACGCAGAAGGATTTAGCTTTTCTGCTTGCACATCTTCATTCAATTCTCAAGGCAGATCCTTCTTCTTTAGATAAAATTCTCCAAATTACATATCCAATGGTGATTTAAATTAAATACGATTAAATTTAAGCTTTCTACGTCAGAACTGTTCTAACAAAGGGAAGAAAGCTGGGAAGAATATCAGCAGAGTCTCGTAGTAGCGATAGAAGAAAGCGGTCTGACGAAAAAGGGCGCGTACTCGGTATTTTATACTAGCGGTTATATAACATGCCAGAATGTTCTCCAAAGTACTGGTCTAGGGGGAAGATCCTGAAATTGCGGAAAGTTAATTACAGGTTGCCTGTTCGCGTAGAGCAAGGCCATCGTATTTTTTTTATATATTTTACATATATATGTACATACATTATTCTTAATTTAGGCGTTTTTCACTTTATCGTTATAAATAGTTTTATCATTTATAAAATGAGCTATGGTATATTGCACTTTTATTTATATATTTAAAAAAATGTGTCTTTTCCTTTTAAACTCCCTTAAACTGCATTCATACCTATGCTTGCTGATAAGAACAGACTCCTAGTGACAACATGTATCTTGTGGTAAGGTCCAAAAAGTGGGGTTAAAACGAAAATATTTGTTTTAAGTGATATACCAGCCTTTGTGTTTTAGCACCTCGGTAGTGTGTCGTTATTTAGCGTCCCTGATAGTGACAAGTATGCAGTTCAAGTAGATTTGAACAGAACTTCTAAATAGATCTTCACAGCTAATGAAAGGGCGAAGGAAATATTCTGAGGCCAGTTTCAGAAACAAAAAGTTTATCTTTGGAGGAGAAAAATGGTAAGAAATGTTTTAGTTTTTCTTGTCTGCGAACTGGTTAAAACAAAATATAAAAATAGGTACTAAATAATAAGTTAATTTTATTCAGTGATAACTATGTATGTAATTTAAATAGTAATAAATAAGGATAAATATGCTATGAAAGTTAAAGAGCAAATGAACAGCAAGTGAGAAAATGACGGTTATTCAGACATGATACTACGAGATTAAAAAAGAAAAGGGGTATGAAAAACAGTAAATACTTTGAATAACATTTCATTTCCCCTATGACGTATATTTTTCATTCATATATTTCGGGAAAAATAGATAAAAGAATTTTATCCCGAATACATAAAATCAAACACTAAAGCTTTTTAATTCAACAAATGCAAAGAAGTTCCAACAACAAGTATGTTAAAAATTCTATTCTAAATCTGGATTTGTAACTGAAGATGTTTTAAAAAATTCTTCTAGAAATTAATGAAATTATCATTTCAACTGAAAAACAAAATAAATTGAAACTCCCACTACAAAGGATTTGTAGAGGCAAAATGTAAAAATAAAATTTTATGGCAAGCACGAGACAAAAAAAATATTCTAAATTGCATAAAGGTTTTATTTTTATTGTGCAGTTTTATAAATAAATCTTTACTTATATGTAGAATAAGTTTAGAATTTCAATGAATTTCAACAAACTAGTCTTTTTAATATGAAATTAACAGTATACTTCTTTCATTAAGTTTTTTATTTGGCGAAATTTTCGATAAACGTTCGCATTAAGATTATGCATTATATTTATAAATTCAAACAAATATGATATAATGTTAAAATTCATAGTTTTATTTCTTGAAGCCTGTTAACCTTGCTTTTTGATTTAGATGTTTTTTGATTTAATTCTCCGCTTGTTTCATTTAGGAGAAGTTAATCTTTAAAAGGAGAACTAGATATATTTGTTAACGACTGAAGGCAGAAAATTAGACTATATCCAAGCCATTGAAAACTGTTACTGAATCTGACAAAAGATCTGATAAATATCATTTATTGTTACAATATGGTTAAACAATTACTTTCATATGAATGTGAACCATTCTAGTAGTGTGAAACGGAGAGTTCACCAACAGGAGCTCAAACTCGCAGGCGGTGCGCGGTGCAAGTCGGGAGGCGGTGCAAGGCCAGAGGCGGATGAGCCCGGAAGCAGATGAGGCGGTGCAAGTCGGGAGGCGGATTGAGGCGGTGCAAGTTGGGAGGCGGATTGAGGCGGTGCAAGTCAGGAGGCGCAGTTTGATTTAGTGTTTAAAATCGGGATTCGAACCTGGAACAAAAGGAGTTCACAGGGTAGTACTATGATTGGTTGCTTTAGAGCACTACCCCATGATCTCTAGTCACTTATGAGTAAGAAAATGAATAAATTATATTTTTTTAGGATTGTCCCCACCACCACCCGGTGCAGTTAATTGCACCTCGACAATCCCGAAAATTTAGAACAGAAAAACTTATGCAAAGCTTTATGTAAGCTTTCCATAAGTTTTTCAAGAGGCCGAAAAGTAACACTATACTAAAATATCTATAGTGTTAAGTATATGAAAAAAAATAATTACATACAAACTTAAAATGAAAGAAATTAAGAAAAAAATAATTATAAACTAAATGTAATTTATATCATTAAACATTAAATTAAAAAAGATTATATACACAGAACTTCATTCAATGTAAAAAAACTAAATGAATAAATACGTTAAATTAAGAAAAATAATTACAAAAAAAGATTGTATACACAGAACTCCATTCAATGTAAAAAAACTAAATGAATGCGTTAAATATGAAAGATAATTAGATACAAAGTAAATGAATGCGTTAAATTAAGAAAAATAATTATATACAAATTATATACAAAGTAAATGAATGCGTTAAATTAAGAAAAATAATTATGTACAAATTAAATATACAAAATAACATTAAATGCAAAAGTAAAAATTAGGCAAAATCATCAAAATATGTTCAATTTAATATATACAAGTTAAATATGCTAAATATCATTAAACTTTACGTGATCTATGCTAAATAATCTCAATTTACAAAGAAGAAAATTAAAAGAAAAAATAAAAAAAGATTAAATAAAATTTTAAATGGCATAATGCCCATATGCGTAGCTGTTGACGCTATCTATCAGATAACGCTTATCATCATAAGGTGATAAAGACACCTTGTTGGTTTCAACGGTGAATAGTCTATGACTCTCACTAGCAATTCTACGTTGCATGTCCCGTGATCGTGTCTCATTGAACAGACAGTCTTTGTAGTTGAGATGACGGATATGTTTCCTTAACACCGTTCTGCTCACCCCTTTCGCCGTTTTCTTCTCTCCACAGGGAGTTAGCAAAGAATAAATTTTAGCTTTTAGTCCGACGAACTCGTAAACAGGTGCTCCATTCAATTCGTCTTTAAAGCAGCCAATTCGTATCTTGTTCTTCTCGCTGTAGAGGGGGTGTTCTTTTGGATACTCGGACGTATCATATAAATCTAAATGCAGACTCATATCCTTATAAATGTCCTCTGTCTGCACAGAATAAGTCAATGAATCTGTATCAGTGAAAAGGAGTTGAGCTCTAGATCCATAGTTCCGCTTCATATGATCACAGTGAAATTCATACATGTGCAGTTTGCTCAGTTCCAGAATAGCAAAACCCACATAAATAGGGCGATTTAATGTAATGACATTTTTCACTCGTTGAATGCCTACTAAGTCATCATCAAAGATTCTAAATTCCTTGAAAGATGGAGCCGCGACGAGTCTTTGCGCCTTCCTTACATTATTCACAATTTGAATAGCCACCCTATTTCGTACATTTTCCATCGTTTTGCCATACACTGAATTATTCATCAATTTGAAAAAATTTTTTTCAAATGTGGTGCTCACTTTTTTTCTTTCTTCAGTATTAAACTGAATATACGGAGACAGCCAGGGTTTCTGTAAAAATTTTAAAATTTTATGCACTTTGGTTAATTTTAAGCCTTTTCCTAAATAATATTTCAAATTTCTATAATGAAACACATAATTTTGCTTCTTTTTCAAATTAGGCTCTAATTTCTGAATATTTCCTGGATTTCTTCGCCCTTCCTTCTGTAATAAAGAGAGTGAATAGGGGGATAATTCTTCAGTGGTGATACAACATTTTTCAGGCGCTAGTGGATACTCATTGTGCAGGTCATGCAGCTCCTGAGGATATTCCAGATCCACTTCTAAAATGTAGCCGACAGCTCCATCTTCAGAGGATGACAAAATTTCTTCGATATCAATGGCAGAGGGTGAGACCCACTGAAATCCTCCGTAAGGCAAGGGTTGAGACATGGCCCATCCATATAAATTATTTGCATCCAGATATATAATGTAACTAGATGGCTTGTTTGGATCATAATGGGGTAGGTATTTATTATTTGCTTCTGCCCATCGGTGAGATATCATGGAAATACCTCCACGAATACCTCTTTCGATGAACAGGTGCATATCTATATCTGTCAGAAGCTCTAATTCAATGCCAGTCATTTTTAAACATGCCTGCCACGCTAGCCCCGGTGACGTCATAACATGAGCACAGTCCAGCTCATAATTTTTCGTACACAAATTTCTAAAATTTTCAAACACATCTGCTAAAAGCAGAACATCGGACTTGACATACAAATCGTGATAATCTCCTAAGGTATGGAGTTTAAAAGTCTCCCATACCTTTTTTGCATGAGAGTAACCTTCATTAGAAATATGTTCCTTCCCGAGAACACTATAAAATGCTTCTTTCGGTGGTAAGCATGTTTCTTCAAATTTTTTGAAGGAGGACATGTACTCATAAGGATACACGCCTTTGCGGCATAACAGTTCACATTCCTCCTTTCCAAAATGTTTCGTCAAAATATGAAAATTTTCCTCCTTCATATTGTTCACAAGTTTTTCCAAGGAGGTATTCAAAAATTGGAAACTGTCTACAAACTGTAGACTTACTTTATCCTCCCTATTGGCTAACGAGAAGGAAATATATTTTTCCATACTCGTTGCGATCACTTTTACTTCGTGATCTTTCACCGTTTTCAGTCAATGGGCATCGTAATTTTTTAAATTATGAAAAATCACAGGGATGCACTTTTTCAATCGGTACTGTAAATTGCAAACTGAGTGCAGAGCCCCTCGGTATTGCCCTGTAACATGACAGTGATCTCTCACTCTATCTTTCCCCAACGCGTTTTTGCAAATGTAACAATGAGTCGCTGAGAGAAAGTTTTGTTCTTCTTTTTCAGTGAAAATCATGGGAGCGACATGCGTCAGCTGCCCGACCAGTTCTTTTTTCTCCTGAATGAGGGCTTGCACAAAATGTTCGGCCGCATTGTCGCCTCTGTACACTGTTACGGGTTTCATAACCGTACTGTTAGGTCCAATCAGTACGTAGGCATACCCACATGGCTGATGTTGAGCAATTTTGTTAGTAAAGGAAATGCTTTCACACTGCTGCGCACTGTCCATCGGCACTATGATGGATTCAAAGTCTGCATATACAATAAAGGGCACGCGATGTTGAAATTGAATGTTCGGGAAGGAAAGTATATTTTCTCCTTCTTCCGGCATTTTTATGTGCTAAATGGAGTGCTCGTTACAATACTGAAGGTGCTCCTTCAGTCTTTTCCTTCTGAAAGCGGTGCAGGCACCGGTAGCAGATATGATGACATCCATTATGTTTATTGACATTTCCTAGAAGACGTGACATATTGCGGATCAGGCAGTAATGCTGCCTATCTTCTTCGCTGATCAGGAGTAAATTAACACAGTCCTCATTCGTATGTTTAGATACGTGCAGGGGGAACACTTCTTCGTCTTCATACCCGAACACATTAATTCGTAACTTATTTAACTTTTCTAAATACGCAATTTTATGGAGAGGAACAGGGCAGGTCACATCGCCTAACAAGATGGTTGATTCATGCGGCTTGTAGTGAGAAAGGCGGTGAGGTTGATTTTGCCAAGAAATAGTCATTTTGTGGTCGATCAAACACCACACAAAGCATTTATCATCCTCGTAATTTTGAATATTTAAGATGGCCTTCTTATCGGCCAATTTATCGGAAAGTTTCTTAGGCAGATGGATGTAACTGCTGCCAGGAAACACTTCATATCGCCCCACATTTAACTCAAATTTTTTAATTTTTTCCAAAAGCCACCCTGATCCATTTTTTAGAAATTCTTCAAAATTGTTTTTTATTTTGTCAAACGCCTGTTCGATTTGAGGCTCCACATCATGCATATTGAGTAGGCGAGCACATTTGCTTCGAAAGTAGGGGCTAGCGTATATTTAACTCAATTTTTTTTATTTTTTCCAACACCCACCTGATCCATTTTTTAGAAATTCTTCAAAATTATTTTTTATTTTTTCAAACGCCTCTTCGACTTGAGGCTCCACATCATGCATATTGAGTAGGCGAGCACATTTGCTTCGAAAGTAGGGGCTAGCGTATTCTTTCTCACCCTCTCCATTATCCCGGCTCATCAAAACATTGATGACGCCATACCATTTTAAGCTGCGATGGACAGTTAAATTCTGTTGCAGCTTTTCAAACAAAAGGAGTCTCAAGTACCCCAGAAATATATCTACATCTTGGCTATGTTCTACCCTGGGGGAGACAGTCTCGGACGAGAAAATGTCTCGAACACGGGTCGTTTTCACCCGTTTTGAAGCGCTGACAGAAGGATCCGTACTAAGACGCTTTTCTTGGGTTCGTGTCACACTGTGCTCAACTCGAACGTGATGTAACAAATCACTCTTTCTCTTAAATGGTTGTGAGCATTCTTGGCAAGTAAAAGATCTCAAATGAGACATTTCATGTCGTCTCAAATTGTTAAGACGGTTAAAACTCATCTGGCAGGTACTACATTTAAAAGCAACTTCATGCGTTTTCCTATGACTGCTTAAGTCACTCTTACTTGAAAATACCTCCGAACACTCTTGGCAAGTAAAAGATTTTAAATGTGATAATTCATGATGTTTTAAATTATCAGCACGGGTAAACTTCATTGAACAGGAAGCGCACTCGAAAGAACCACTTTCATGGATTTTCTTATGCCGATTCAAATCACTACTGCGACTGAATGACTTTTCGCACATATCACAATGGAAGGACTTCTCCCCTGAATGAGTTTTAAGGTGTCGAAGCTCCGTTTTACCGTAAACCCTTTACCACAAGTGGAACACACCTGAGAAAGAAACAAAGAGGGGGGTAAGTTACGCTTTCGAAACTCACCTCATAGCTTTTAACTGACTATACAAAGGTCAACTGGGAATTCTCCTATGTTAAACGGAGAAGGCTTATCGCGATTTTTATCGTTAACATTTTCTGATACCGTTCTTTTCTTTTTAAACACATAGGAAACAATTTTAGAAACTATATGCAAAACTATAATAATAACAATCCTCCGAAAATATAACTCAATCTCAGTAATGAAATAATCGAGTGTCTATTACAGTTTAATCGTTTGATAATTAACTCTTCAATAAACATGTAAACTATAAATTGGAACTATTAAGTTTAGCGTTAACTAAGTTCATTTTCTAAAATTTACATTCTCGCTATAATATAAAGAATTGATGTTCTAAGTTTAAACTTTCCTAACATAAAATACTAAACACTAAAAATTCAAAAAAAAAAAAAAAGGTACACCGATCGTAGTAAACATTCACCGTATAATGCATACGTAACACATATCTCGCAAAATATTTCATTTTAAAAATTTTCCCTCACACAAAAAGGGTGATCCACCCTAAATTAATTAAGTATTTTTGAAAGCTGGATGCATGAAAATGAGCAATGCCTTCGCCGGGACTCGAACCTTGACCTCTCGAATGCGCTTAGAGTGTGTTCCCGCTACGCCACGAAGGCATGCAGAAAGGAGATCCAAATTCCTTTTACCACAAAAAATTACTTACCTTTGATAACAAACTATTCTTCATTATTATTATAAACTGTACCGGAGTATCAACATTTAAGCAGTGAAAAAGATCATAATTTTTTCTCAAAAATATTCATATTTTTTATTGGAGTAGTGCTTTATTCCCTTGCAAAAAACGTTTCACTGCATATTAAATTAGAATATCTGATTTGAAATGAAATGGTTAAAAGAGAAAAATGGAAAAATAATAAAAATCAGTTTTAGTTTCATTTAATAATAAATTACGGAAATTAATATTAGGTTGTAAGGTATTTCTCCCGCCTTCTTCGCATGCCTTTGAACTGTAGCGGTCAGCACGCTTGACGCATAACCGAGAGGTCCGTGGTTCGATTCCCTGCGAAGGCGCTGCTCATTTTTCATGTCTCCTGCTTCGAAATAACCTAATGTCTCTACAAGGTTAAATTCAATCTGAATTTTACATATTTATGAAATCTGAAGTTGTGGACATGTATGTCATAACGTCATCGGAAAAATTGCATCTGTTTAGTCAGCAGAATCTAAGATAAATTCTTTCAACTGAATTCTAACAAAAATTACAGATCAGATTTTATTAGTCATCCGGTGATAATAATCAGTAAAGAGGAAATCGAACTTATTCTTCAGTTTTCATTTCCTATACTTTACAATGCAATAAAAAACAAAGAAATGTTCCTGTCTTCCTGGATTAATACGTAAGTTAATACCTTGTTAATACGTACGATTAAAATTCCACTGTGAATTTTTTCTAAATTATAAGTCGTAAACAGTAAGTAAAACAAACACGAAAAAAGCAAGAGCTAAGTTAAAGAAGCAAAACTAGAGGTGAATGAAGAGCGGAACCGAAAGCAACTGATCTTCTGCTGTGGCATCACGCTTTCGTGATCAGGCCTTGTTATAACTATCTAGAAGGTGTTAACACAACTGGCTCCACTCTTTCAGCACTGCTACTTCTTGGATCTCTTCCAGGTTTCTGCAAATGATCTTTTAAGAGTGAAAAATCGGACCTTTGATAGTATGGCTTTATTTAATCAATATTAGCCACAGACTGTTGTCCGTTGTTTGCTTTGCAAGTAAACTCTAGGATATTTTATCCTGTCGATGATGAACGGGCCTTTGAATTTGGGTCAAATTTCACCACCTTAATCTAACAGACAGACGATAATAAATATTTCCTCTTCAATACATTCTGACCCATGATATATTCTGCCTACCTTATTCTTTTGTCGTAGTATAACTCCTGTTTCCCCCTGGCTAAATTCGAATTTTTAATTGCGTTATCAATTATTTCCTGTATAATTTTTTTGAACTCCGCCTCTCTTTGTTGAACAAAAAATAGTTTACCTAATAGAGTTAAAATTTTCTCTCTAAGAAAAAAACTCCCACTCCCACTTAACTCCCACGGACCAGAGTCTTTTGCTTAGTGTCATGTTTCCTCGTTCTCATCGCAAAAGCTAGTTCGTTGACACAGCTATCCCAGCGATCATGATAATTCTTTTTACGTTTTCGACTACAAGATCCTTGAAACTTGGGAGAAAATTTGATAACTCGCTCGTCAACTGTCGATGATTGAGAGTGCTTTACTTTTAGCACTTCGTCTCCCACTTGATAATTTATTTCTTTCCGCCTCCTGTCATAATATTTCTTTTGTTTTTTCCTTGCCCTATCTGAATATTCAACTGCTTCATCTATTAGTTTCTGGATATTTTTCATTTGGAATTCAGGGGCTCTCTTCTGAACAAAAAAATAATTGATCGAGCTGTGTAATTAACGTTCGGTCTAAGAACAACTGAGCTGGGCTTTTTCCCGTAGTATCATGCTTCGCTGTCCGTAATGCGTAAGCTAACTCATTGACCTCTCTATCCCAGCGCTTATTATAATTTCTCACGTAACAAAGCATTATTTTCACAATATTCTTCTTTACCGGTTCTGTTATGTTGGCCTGCGGCCGATAAGATACCATTTTTAGGTGGCGTATGCCAAGTCCTGGACATAGCCCTTCAAATATTTGGGATACAAATTGTTTGCCGGTGTCAGAAATTAATTTTAAAGAAGCTCCGTATTTTAAGACGTATTTACTTAAAACCCCCTCATGGTTACGGCCGGAAAATTCCGCGTAGAAAACTGTCTTCTATCTTCATTAAACGTGAAAATTTCTGCTAGTTTTTAATGTATCTGATTTCGGTTTATATGTATATTGGAAGAAAAGGAATCAAGGTACAAAATGAGCGAATCACTTTTTAAAATAAAACCAAGAAAATACCACTTATTCATGACATTTGGAAGAACTTTGAAATTTCAGAGCTAAACCCGTAACGCTCGGAGGGTTAAAAAGGAATCTAATACTATTTTTACTGACGCTCCTTTCAAGGGGCTATTTCAACCCATTAAGGAAAATGATCTACTATAACGGATACATAACGATTTTTATTTATTTCGCTTGTAAGGTTTATCCTAAATTTATTAACAGTTATTTTAGGTTTATGCATCTTTCCTATCTTTCTAGTTTCAGCTTACAATTACCTACCAAAATGTAATTTCAGAAACGCAGTTAATGCAAATGAGGAAGGTATTTAAGCCGATGTTTCAACGACTTCGTTAGTTTCACCGACTGAGTTTCTGACTAGCGCGGGTTTGCCTTTTGGCTACGTCTCTCTTAGTTATTGCTACGCTCGGCCATACCCTTGTTTACCCATTTAGGCCCTTGTTTGGCTTCGCCGACTTAATTAAGATTTAGGGGCCAATTACTTAGAATCTTGATAGCTTCGGCTATATCTTCAGTTAGCTTTAGTTAAGTTTAATTTCTTATTCATTTAAGTTCAAGCCCAAGTGGAGGCTTTTCTGTAAGTTCCGAATTAGGAACTGATTTATTTATTCTGACAAATAAAGGGTAGTTAACCCTTCTTAAGTCTAACGTCTCTGTTAAACACTTAAGCGATTATTCGCTTGTTACTATTTGTGGGGTTCAAGGATTGAATACTGAATTAAATAAGTAAAACCACACACACTTCTCGGAAAGGGCCTGTGACGATTCTCGTCTTTGATAAAAACGTCCGTTTTAAATTAGAGGACTTCTTGTTTTCAAGAGAATTAATCTTCAAGTAAATTAACTACGGAAGTATGTTAATAGCATCCCTTGTGTTTACCGTGCGAACTATCTCCCAGTGTCCGCTAGATGACCGGAAAGTAATTTCCACAGAGGAAATTCGTAAGGACCCATCCTGGGCGGTTTCTTTCCGAATTTAACGTAAAAGGAAGAAAGAGATTTTAGTGAGGGACTTTGCTTAGTGACTTTGCCTTTAGAGATGCTGCAGGCAAGTCGCGCCACGCGCCTTAGAGCTGCATCAAGCGGTAGTTTTTGTATGTATGGCTGAACTGTACTCATTTACTTTTTATTACTCAAGAAATCTTTTTTAAGTTTTAAAATAAATATTTGAAAGACCGCTGGTCTGTTTATTCATCCATCTCGGATGTTCTTACGCTACAGGCCCAACAAGTTGATGCTGACCAATTCCCTAGGAAATGTTGCTTTTATAGTTTTAAGTACCTGGCCGGGTTATAGTTAACCTCGTTATTAAATTGGCAAGTATGGCAGGACCTGACATACGCAGTTATGCACTTTTGTAACTGTGGAAAGTATACCACCTTACGAGCTCGTTTTACAGTTCTCCTGATTCCAGGTCACCAGACATGGACGAAGCATGTAATTTATTTAAAATATTTAACCTTAACGTTGCTGGAATAACGGGGCGTGTTTCATAATTTTGATTTTTAGGTTTTGAATAAAACAAGAGATTGTCAATGACTTCATAATTTTCAGCTCTGTTTCGTATTGTCGCAATGTCTGGGTGCTCGGATCTTTTAGGTAAAAATAAATATTTAAAAATCGGGATCCCTTTTTATTTCTTCAATAATGGTTTCTCGTGAGTCCGTTTCTGTGCCTTTACTGAATATTTTTACTGTTAACATCGTGCATTTTAAATGTATTTCCTTGATCAACTAACTTTATTCTTGGCAGTGCATCAGCCACTGTGTTTTCTTTACCCGGGGTATGTTTTATGATTAAGTTATAAGGAATTTCTTCCGCCTTTTTCGCATGCCTTCGTGATGTAGTGGTCAGCAAGCTCGACGCGTAACCGAGAGGTCCGTGGTTTGATTCTCAGCGAAGGCGTTGCTCATTTTTCATGTCTCCTGCTTCGAAATAACCTAATGTCTCTACACTGGCGCCGGAACTAAACTGGTGGTGGATGATGATTCTCTAACCGAGAGGTTCGTGGTTCGATTCCCGGCGAAGGAGTTGCTATTTTCATCTCTCTTGCATCGAATTAACCTAATGTCTACACTAATCGAACCACGTACCTCTCGGTTATGCGACGAGCGTGCTGACCACTACACCACAAAGGCATGCGAAGAAGGTGGGAGAAATACTTTATAAAGTTAAACTCCTGCAGTTTAAGTGCCCAACGGATCAATCTTGGTGATAAATTCATTCCTGAGTATAAACGTCCTACGGTCTCATGATCTGAATAAATTGTAATCAGTGATTTGGCAAAATAAACTTGGAACTTCTGCGCGTCTAACAAGACTGCAAGTGTCAGTTGCAGTATAATTCCTCTGTGTGGAATTATACTGAAGTAAAGTAAATCTGTGTGGGATTTAGTGTTTTACTAAAATATGCTACCGGTCTTCGTTTTTCCATGAGGACTGCACTCACTGTAAAATCGGAGAGCATGTGCTGAAATTTCTGGTTTCTCATCTCCTTCCGGGAGTTTTAGCGCTAGGGCTCCGATGAGTTACTGTTTTAACTTTTCAGACGCCATGTTGGCTTCTACTGTCCAGTTAAAAAGATCCTTTTTGATTTTAATAATGGTTCTGCGATAAGAGCGAAGTCTTTAATAAATGTCCTGTGGTAAGAACACATCCCTAAAAAGTATGAAAGTTTCTTTGCGGTATTTAGAGGAGGGTAATTTTTGATCGCTATTATTTTTGAGTTTTCCGTTTCTGTGCCTTTACTGGATATTTTGTATCCTAGATACCGAAGTTCTGGGGCGGCGAAATTTTGTGGAATTTGCTTTTATTGCGGCTTCACTT
Source organism: Stegodyphus mimosarum (assembly GCA_000611955.2). Lineage (NCBI taxonomy): Eukaryota > Metazoa > Arthropoda > Arachnida > Araneae > Eresidae > Stegodyphus > Stegodyphus mimosarum. The sequence goes on from KK113244.1 coordinate 23,706, forward strand.
AGAAGCGAAAATATTTCGTGTAAATCTTTTACAGGCTGATCTATGGTTTCACTTGTAATTATGTTGTCATCTAAATAAATGAAAGTGCTCTTCCCGAGCATTGACCGCAATATTGTGGCCATTGCTCTTTGGAAAATGGCAGGTTCCCCACATAATCCAAACGGCATTCTTAAAAAAGCATAAACTTTTGACTTTGTGATAAACGCAGGTTTAGATACATCTTTACACTTCATGCCAATTTGGAAATATCCCGACGTAAGGTCCAACGTTTTTATGTACCTGGCGGATTTTATTTTTCGGATTATTTCCTCAATTATGGGCAAGAGAAAGACAGGATATTTAGTAACTGAATTCAGTGTTCTGTAATCCACGGCGAAACGCCATCCTTTGTAATTATTAGGTGATAATTTTTTTTTCTACACAGAATCACGAGGCTCGCCTATGGACTATTGATAGGTATAATTATGTTTTCTTTTAACATATAGTGAGTGTCTTTTTCAATCATACTTTCTTTGACTATGTCATACCTACATGATTTCCTTCTCACTGGGATCGAATTAATAGTATGAATTTCGTGGTTTACCATATTAGTAAACCTCGGCTTGTCGTCAAAAAAAATATTTCTAAGACACTTACCAATGCTTCTAACTTTTCCTTCTCGTCTTTCTGCAGATGTTGCAAGTCGAGTTGTGGTGGATGGCTTTTTTGTTCCTCGAGAAATAATGAAGTATGATGCGATTGAACGAATCATTTCTCCTAATCATACGAACGGATTTCAACATTGAGCTTTGTAGAAAGTGGTTTGATATCATTCTTACTTAAATCGATGATCGCAATGGACTGTCAGTTTTTTCTTCTTTGGAATGAAAAAAGGTTCCTCAGTTGGGAAGCGTATATTTTCAGTTTCGTAGGAAATGTCCTCTTAGCGTAAAGTAGAACTATAGCTTGAATTATTCCTCTTATACACATTCTATTCACTCCTATTTCTCTCTCCGATCCAGTTCAGTAAGCCGGCTGAAACTCTCTCGGGCTTCGGAGAAAAATGTCTCTGAGAAATAAAAAAATTCTTTTTTGTTATTTAAGTACAATTAATGTCTTTTTTCTTTAGAAAAAATTCCCTGTTTTAATTTCTTCTAATCTTTTATATAGTCTCTTTTTGTAGTGTTTTACGACATTATCCCTTGGAAGTTAAATGGATCTCTATTCTAGAGAAAATGATACTCTTGGAATTGGGAGATACCAGGAATCTACCCAACATTGAAGGAAAGACGAAAGGGGCAGTGATGAATGATGCCCTAAAGGACATCATTCATAAACGAACAAAAAGAATGAGTTTTTTTTCCATTTCTCGGTAAGATTTTTTCTGAGGCCCCCGAGAGTGTTCCAGACCTCTCGCTGATTTGAACATGATCCCTGGAATGTGGTGAACTGTTATCTTAGCTTTGATCTAATCTTCTTTGGTTTTCTCTGATATTTGAGAGAATTTCAGGGATCCACTCTAACGACTCGGCCTACTTCAAGTCTTCTCTGTTATGTATGATGTACATTCTCTGTTATATCTGATGTAATTTTTTTTTACATTTTCCTTTAAGAGGAAAGTTCGACCTCATTATTATTCTTCTTCAATAAATCTCTGATATAAGATCCATATGATCTCATTCATGTTCTATCTTGGAATTCTTCATAGAAATTCAAAGAAGAAGAAAAGCTAAAGCAATAATTCCAGTCACTCATTAAATTTATCACTTGGTTGGAAACAGACAAAGAGGTTCTTTCAACTGGGTTAAAGTGAAACTTATGAGGTCATTATATGATTCTTATTGCTGAACCTTGAACCCGAACAAACCAGTTCTTTCACTTTGTTCTCTTGTTCTCTCAAGTGGATAGAGAGAGAGGGGGAGATGGACTTCCCCGACAACTCAATGTTTTATTGATTGAGTTGGGTTCTTTTGAAAAGTAAAGTTCATAAAGTCAAAGGATCAAATAAACAACTGAATCGTCTAAGAAAACAAGAAGGAAGAAGAGAACATTTTATAAAAGTACTGCTTTGAGAGCTGCTACCTGACAAGGTATTTGGAATTAAGAAAAAGGAGAAGAAGAAATAGGTAAGAAGATACTAACTGCTATTAACTATTTACTTTAGAGGTTTTTTCTAATTCACTGAACGAATCCTTGTAACGAAGATGAAACTGAAACATACCTTTTGTTTTGGTCTTTGCAGAAAATATAGCCACATCAACTCTCGCGAATTCTGTTGACACCTGTGATGTTTTCAGATTGAATAACTTCAACGCCTTATCAAATTGAAAACTTGGAAACGCTTTTTACGATGAACTGCTTTAAATTTGTACCCTATCTCCCTTACAAATATACACAAATTTATTTGCCTGCTCTTACGGAACATCACGCCATCTCGACTGTAAGCTAACCAGATGCTGTCGACCTTATTCCTGGATTAAAATTAATCGGAAAGTACGTCAAGAAGTGCGAACCCAACGCAAATATAGCGATACCTGCACGAATTATCGGTGGAACAATGTTTTTGATACGAACAACAATTTTACACTGGGCTGAGAACGGCTTGAGAATATGAAGTTGACATCAATCAAAACGACCCATGCCCCTCTTATGTATAACGAGTTCCCAAATTCTTTTTAATTAACTCCCGCATTACCTAGCATCATGTTGAAATAACGAAAATTTCGAGCCATCGACGAACAAAGATTTCAGCGTTATGTGATGAGAATTTATGGGTATTATGTCATGCCTCCCAACACCCATTTCTTATTTTAATGACAAAAAAAAGTTTATTTGCAGTAGATCGATGGCCTTTAACTCTTCTGGAACCGTTATAGGAGCAAAAGCAAATAGGACGTTATAACATATTTTCTCTGAAATCGACGAATTATCGACCCTTTCTAAACGAAGATTTAGATGATGAAGAAGAAGAGAATTATAAAAAAAGTTTGTCATCGCCCTTGTTCTCGCAAGATAAGCACCAGAAGGAGGGGGTTCGTCCTTCGACTCCATTCTCAGATGACATGATCGATTGGACTTCTGAAACTCATTCTTACGTATTACCCTCTTCTCGGAAAAGAAAGAAATGGCAGCAGGAAGAGAAGGAATGAAACTTTAAAAGGCTATATCGCTTGGATAGGGAAGAAGAAGAGGAGGAGGAAGAGGGCAAATTGCATACAGCCAGATTAACCCATTAGGTACAAGACGAGGAGACAATCAGTTCAGTATCAAAAGAAGAAGAAGAAAAATGCTGGACTATTGTTCTGAGGATCAAAAACAGGGAAACAGGTCGAAGGAACAATAGAAAGAGATTCAGGTGTTTACCATAGATGATGACCATGATTAAAACAGTTGCTTATCATCCTCACCTTTAGAAAAGAGAGTAGAAATTATTCCCTCATTCGAGTCGATGGAGATAACGACTACTTTGGGCCAAAAACAGTATGCCTCTGGACAGAACTTATGGTAGGAGATTGTTCGCTGCTTCGGTATGAAGATCTGTTGAAAGAAGATTCATTACCTTGGACTCTTGTCAACGGAAAGTCATTCGTTCCAATGTATGAGCCCATTTCTCACGAAGAGAGCATTTCGGGTGGAAAACTGGAAAAACATTCGAGGTCTCATTTTCAATTTCCGGTACCCCGAATCACCCTCACCTCTTCCGGATATCATGTTAGGAGGAGAAATCTACCCTGTGGAAAACGATTCAGCTTCCTTTTCAGTTTAAGGTGAACGAGTCGATCATGATAACAACACCCTCACCTCTTTCGGATCCCATGTTAGGAGGAAAATTGGAAAAGATTCGCGGTCTCCTTTTCAATTTCCTCTGAAAGAGGCTGCAACACCTCACTTCTTCCCTTCCTATGTTAAGAGGAAAGCAATGGACTTTTCCTGTCAATGAGATAACATCTTTCCCAGAGCAGACACCAACAAGTTACGATTTCTCTCATTCTACTTCCAAGGATATTTGACCAGAAATACCTACATGGGATGATTTTATGAACTTGGAGTACTGGAAATATCCTTACTCTGGTATAGACGATCTTTTAGAACAATACTGTTGGAAAAATAATAACTTAACGCCTGCAGAGGATCAATTATTGCCGAATAGTATTACGTAACTGTGTGATATTTTTTAAATTAAAAAAGAATAAATTATGATATTTTGCTATGTATAAAAAACTGTATATAATAAAAAAGATGTTTATCTCTAAAGTATTGCATTGTATTGTACTAAAAATACATACATATTGTATATACATGATATATTGTGTTATATGTACCAAGCTTGGAATTAAGACAATTGTATGTAGTAGCCAGTCTTGGGAAAATGTTTAAAGATAGATACATTATAATATCATAGAGGGACTTTAATTCTACCAAAGTTCGCTTTAACATAATCGCTTTTTCTCGTCCTGGAAATTCCTTCAAGTTGAAAGAGTAAGTTTCGAGAAACATGAATGCAGCTTTTTCTCAGTAGACGGCGCTGACCATTGCACTGGATTTCTGACTTTAGAATTACGTATTACTACCTTTGGCAGGATTTTTCCGGAGGACAAAATAGAACCTTTTGCCAAAGAGAGTTGAAGCTAATGACTCGAGTAACCATAGCAGCACCGCATTAGGATTTAAATAACATGACGCCTGAAGCTATGAATACCATTTGGAATACTGGAGAATGAAAAAAGACTTCGTAGGAGGTCTATACGCTTTTTACAAAGCAGAAAGAAAATACATTCAGTGATCGTCTCAGAAAATAGTACCATTCACTTGTGCAGTGTTAAGCGCTGTAATGAATTAATACTGTCTGCTCGTTCATTGCCTTCTGTAGATTTAGTAAATTTCATTTGAAATATTTAAAAACGCTGATTCGCTTTTCGATAGGCTTATAAACTCTAGGAAAGCAATTATTAATAATCAAAGCTACCTTTTTTGGTCCCTGTTTTGCATTGATAATATTTTTGTTCTTGTCTTATTTAGGACCTTTCATTTGCCTATTCAGCATCGGACGTTATAAACTTTTTACCACATTAACCCATACAGGACAAGAA
>KK113244.1:28806-43787 GCA_000611955.2 Stegodyphus mimosarum
ACGTGAGGCAACGATTCCACTTTTACCAGACCAACGTCACGGATAAACGAAGAGCTCCGATCCACTGTTCGACCCACCGTCGCTTATAAGTAACCTGAAAACGGAAAGATGTTTTTGAATTTTTAACTGCCAGTATATGGTGCTAAACGGTAACGGCTTTCACATCGGTTATGTCATGTGGTTTTGGATCTTCATGTATGAGCATCAGTTTCTGTTCTGTGCTTCTGGTTTTGATAGATTTATTGGTGTAAACACAGTGGAAATCACAGCTCTTTAAGTTAAAGGGACACCGGCGTGTTTGCTTATTTCGTTAAGAATTTGGTTTTACGTTGTCTTCATTTTTATTCTTTGTGTTTTTCGTTATTAAAATTTGGGCAGATGCATCTCGCTCATTTTATTTGTTAGGAATACTGGAAAATGCTCCTAGCTGACTATAGCGTGTTTAACGTCACCGAACTTCCGTGACAGACCAGTTGTTCTTTTTTATATTTATTTTGAAACTTAATATGGACTTTCTTGGTTAATTGAAAAGTAACTTTACAGCATTATTAAAGAATAGAAAATATATCAGCTTTCCCGATGCGTGATGCATCTTACTTGCTCGGCGAAAAAAGCCGTCATTGTCCTGTGTGTCGATTCTCGTTTTGAATTATTCCACGCACAGCCGTAATAAATTTCCTGGAAAAGCTAGACGCCCAGTTCATGTTATATCGAGTTCACGAATTTCAGAAAGTCACTCTTGCCACCAGCGCTTTGAAGAGCCAAGCGCTAAATTGGCTCAAGTGTATTGCAAAGAATCTTTTTGGGGGAACCGAGAAGCCCCACATACACTTATGAAAATTTTTTAAATTCCTTGGTGAAAGCATTTCCTATAGTACGAGATCGAGCCATACTGGAGGCGGAACGTTTTAGCCGTTATCAGGAAAAGATAGAAGATTTGTCAAATTTTATCATGAGAAAAATCCAAGTTTTCAAGCTTTTTGTATGGAAGTCGCCCGGATCCTGAAATAATTCAAATTATACTTCCTAGGTTACTGCGCCAAGTTCAAGATTTTATCGAGCTAAAAAACCGAACGACTTTAGATAAATTATTCGAGCTCGCCGTACAATTTGAAAGCCGAAGAACGGCAGCCAACGAACGACGTCACCAATTTAAGCGAAGAAGTCAGTGGAATACACCAAGACCCAAGCACAAGGAACAACAGAGTTACGGGAACAGGGCGAAGCAATGGCCGAAGAAAGATATATCTCCTAAATCGAGCGGCGAACGACGAGCTTTTAATAGAAAAACGGGCAAAGATGCAGAATGCAACTAGAATAAGAAGAAGGATTAACTAGAATAAGAAGGATTTAAACTAAGATGGATTTCTTCAAGGAAGGGGAAGAAGTCGGAAGTCTCGCAAAATCCTTCCACAATTAATTTAAACACCGTGGTCGTGAAAAATTTAAGTTTACCGAAGATTGAAGTTTTAATTAACAACATACCGGCGACGGCTCTTTTGGATACAGGAGCGCAAAGTAGCTTTATCTCGGAAAGATTTTTCAAGAAGCACTTTCGCCGTTACAGAATTTTTAGTGCAAGAGACACGGATGTCATAGCGGCCCAAGGGGAGAAGTGTAGCTGCTTAGGAAAAGTACCGTTGTTCGTGCGTTTCAACAACGAACAGGTAAAAATTTTATTTTATATTGTGCGAAACCTGCAAACATGTATTATTCTGGGTGTGGATTTATTTAGATTGGCAGAAGCTAAAATGGATTTTGAAGGAGGAAAATTGACGCTATCGATGCAAACAGTGGAGAAGCAGAATGATAAGCCTCCGCAGCTGGACTTGCAGCACTTACCGGCAGAAGAGCAAGAAAAACTGCAGAAGTTGGTAAGTGAGTTTTCAAATTTAATTTAGCGATGGGTTTCACGCAGGTCACAAATCACACCATAGAAACGGGGGACGCCCAACCAGTAAGACAGAAGCCTTACCGCTACGATAGGGTAAAGGAAGAAATAATTGAATACCAATTGGGGCAGTGCTTTCTCAAAATGGGCAACCCGTGGCCTTTTTAAGTGGAACGTTAAATGAAACCTGGAGAAACTATTCGGCCACAGAAAGGGAAACTTTTGAAGTGTTATCAGCAGTGCATAAATTTCGTGTTTTCTTTGGAAGTTCTCCAGTAACTGTATGTACAGACCACGCTGCGGTCACCAGACTCTACTCTGGGAAAAATTTATCGCCCATATTAATAAGGTGAGCACTTAAATTACAAGAATATAATCTAATAATTAAACACACGCCGGGAAAGGAAATTGTTGTGGCAGATGTTTTAAGCAGACTTAATTTGGATGAAAATGGGAAAACGGTTAGAATAACCATGCTGACATTCAAAGTATTAGATTCTCGTGAAACAGTAATAGCCGAACTCGGAAAAAATCCGGAGTTCAAAATTATATACAATTATTTGGCCGACACTGAGAATTTCAGTCATCCGGATATTGTGCTGATAAGAAATAGGGCCGCAAATTACGGAATAATTGATGGACTTTTATTTTATACGAAAACGACTAATGAAAACCACGAGTTTAGACCGGTTATACCAGCTAGCATTAGATTGAATGTATTAGAGGAGTTGCACGATTCGGCCATTTTGGGCCATTTGGGCATACGAAAAGCTGTCCAAAGAGTTCACGAGGCAGTTTTCTTTAACGAACTGCAAACGTTTACTGAGGCGTATGTCCAGTCGTGCCCAACATGTCAATTTAATAATTATGTTAATTTCCGCCCGGCCGGGTTCCTAAATAGTGTTAAATCAGAATTCCCAAATCAAATAATAGGCATCGATTTACTGGGACCTTATCCTAGAAGTAAAGTTAACAAAAGCCGATATCTTTTAGTTTTGGTGGACCATTTTAGCAAATGGTTAGAGTTGATTCCATCAAAACGCGCGTCTGCAAAAATTGTAGTAGATTCAGTTTTAAATAAGTATATTTTAAAATACGGGGCGCCCCTAAAAGTTAGTTCCGACAATGATCCCCAATTTGTTAGTAATATTTTTGAGGAAATGTGTGCAAAACTGGACATACGTCACCTAAAGATGGTCCCGCATCGTCCGCAGTCAAACATAGCGGAACGGGATAATAGAAACGTATTGAAAATCATTTGAAGTTACATTAAGAATTATCGCTCTGCCTGGGATAGCCATATAAATGAATTTGCATTTGCCCTTAGAACTGCCAAACACGATACAACATAAAAAACACCCGCAGAACTGTTCCTTGGAAGAAAGATTTTGACACCGTTAGACAAACGTTTCTTTGTCCAGGAAAGGGCGGTAGAATTTAAAATGAATGGTATTCAAAAATTGGTACGGGAAGCGACAGGAAATGTAGAAATGACCCAGAGGAAACAGAAATTGTACTATGATCAAAAGAGAAGAGGAGGGAATTATAATGTTGGAGATGAAGTTTTGAAAATGAAACACGCTTTATCAAATGCCTCAGAAGAAAAGGTGGGGAAATTTTTCCGCGTTTTGAAGGCCCTTTCACTATCGAGAAAATCACCCATACGGTCGTAGTATTAAGGAGGAACAACGGCGAGAAAATTACTGCTAATATGCACCAAATTAAGCCGTATTATGACCGTAATAAAAAGGAAATTTTTAAAGATTTTTTCCAGGATCCGGGGAAACGCACTTCCACGGAAGATGTACCTCAGCGGCAACAACAGGAACCAGCAACAATGGCAACGAAAGGCCAGAAAAAGAAAGCCCCCCCCTCAACAAAGTAGAAGAAACAAGAAACGGAAAAGTAGCCAAGAGGACAGCAGAAACATCGGAAAGGAGCCTGAGAAGCACACAGCCCCGGTTGCAGCCTGAGGATCAACGTCCGGAATACAGCAGGAGCCCGGAGCAGCGACGAACAAGGGCCCAGGAACAGAGGACCCAGCCGAACAAACGTCGAGCTGATCACTTTCCTCCCCAGCGAAAGTATCCCAGGATGGAAAGAAGGACACATAAAAGAAAGGCGGAGGAACAACAAGAGGGCAATGATCAGCAACCAAAGTCAAAAAGACTGGCCCAAGCTACAATCTACCCAACCTTCAAGGCTTGGGCCAAGAAAAGAATGGCTGACTACAACAAGATAATTAGTATTTCTTATTCGAACGTTTAGCTAATTTTCGAATGTTACTGCAAGTTGCAGGGTCTCTTTTTACCTCAATCGAGGTTGATTTTTACGCCAAGTGGGCGATAAATGATTACTTATCTTGAAAAATCCTTTGATTTAAAATTGTAATTCTGCAAAGATTTAAAATTACTTAATGTTTGTAAAGTAAATTCTGAAGCATTGTGAACATATAACCTTGTAAAAGCAACGAATTACCGCGATAATGTTAACTAAATGTTTTTGTATTATGCTTTGTCGAAAGACTTGTAAAATACTAGAATGAAAAGTCGGTAGAAGAAAAAACACGATTTAGTCTACAGACTATTATTTCAGTGTAACGCGATGTTTCAGAAAAGAACTTTGAGAAAAAGAATGTGAAGCACTTGCTGTAAACTTAGAAATTTAACGTACTTATTGTATCTTGTGATTTGTATGCAATTGCTAAGTTTCATAAAATGTAACAAAAATGGATTTAGAACATCAATGCACGTTAGGTGCAAAGTTAATTTTGAATGAAGCATTCTATGTGCAAACTACGAATTGTATGCATGAAAAGGTGAAATAGAAGTAAAAGAAGGCAAGTACACTGGTGTGCAAACTTAAGCAACAATGTAAAAATTTCGCAGATAGCCATGAAAGTGCAGAAAAGAGGGTCTGGAGATCAGTACAATGAACACGTAAGTCAGCAGAAACGTCATGCTTATGCAAATACCAGAAATGAAACGTCAGAGGCCACGTGAGCGTACACAAAACGCGTGATGTCGGCGCGCACAGCTCAACACTAGAATAAAAGGAAGGACGGAGACGCAATTCAACATATTCGCTGCAAGTGCCAGTGAGTCAGTTCGTTAAATATAGCTAGAAGAAATCACTGGACGACTTCACACGTGGAAGAATGATTGGAAAGCTGGAGGAGGGCCGTACTGTCACCAGTGTAGCTGCAGAGTTCGAAATCAACAAAAATGTTGTTTCACGCGCTTGGAAAGGGTTCCAAACCACAGGCACAGCTGTTAGAAACGTTGGTGGTGGCCGCCCGAGGACGACATCTGCAGGGAATGACCAATATATTGTCCTGCAGGCGAAAAGAGGCCGACAGCAGTCAGCAAGCGCCATTGCTCAGCAATGTACAGCAACGAGGCGACAAGTTGTAAGGTTTTAGTTAAACTAACCAAGTTTTATTTTAATTTAAATCTTTCTATCTCCTCTCTGTTTCAACTTCCCGTCAGAAGAAGCGCACGTTTTCAGCTTATGCTAATTTTGAAGTACAGCGAAGTACTATTTAAACCAGAGGTAGAAACCTCTCAATATGAGTGAGCTTTAGTCTCAGATCACGGTCAGTTAGCTCAACGTTCGCCTGACCAGCTAGCAGTTAATATTTATAAGCCATAGTGCTTACTACGTGATTGCATTTTGAAACAAGTTGAAGTGCGCTAGTATAAGTATAGCTTGCTACGCACCCTTTTAGTTAGAGGCCAATCTCCGCGAATCGCTCTGTGAGCAAAGTTTGATTTAAGTTCTATTTAAATTTAGTTTAAATTTATTTGATGGTTAAGTTAGGCCCAAGTGCGGTCATTTACTTTCTGTATCTATCCCGAGTTGGGAAGTGTATAAATAACAGTGATTTTATAAAAAAAGGATTTTAAATACCTTTCACGTGCATTCATTTTCCAGCACAGTACCTACATCAAAACAAAGCTAACATTTCATCAGCTCACTGTTCCAGTTCAGGACTTGAGACTTGAGGATATAGAACCTATTACAGACTTTACCATGTTTCCAAAGAGTATGCACAGAACACTCAGTCCTGATAGTGGCGCCCGAACAAAAAGAAGAGGATGGTCTCAACAACAAGAAGACGAACCTGAGATACCTGCTGTACCTGTCCAGAATCCTGAGATAGAACCTCCTGGCATAGAAAGATTCGGCTACATCGTACAAACCATGCGAGCAGCCATGAAGCCAGCGGCAAGTTTTGACGGCAGGACAGCCGTAATTAATTTCCTAGAAAAGCTAGACTCCCACTTCATGTTATATCCAGTTCACGAATTTCAGAAAGTCGCTCTTGCTACCAGCGCTTTGAAGGGCCAAGCGCTACGTTGGTTCAAGTGCATCGGAAAGAATCTCTTGGGGGAACCAGGAAGCCCCACATATACGTATGAAAATTTCAAGAATTCCTTGGAGAAAGCATTTCCTGTAGTACGAGACCGAGCCAGACTGGAAGCTGAACTGTTTAGTCGATATCAAGAAAAAATAGAAGATTTGTCAAATTTTATTTTGAGAAAAATTCAAGTTTTCAAGCTTTTGTATGGAACTCGCCCGGATCCTGAAATTATTCAAATTATACTTCCTAGGCTACTGCCCCAAGTTCAAGATTTCATCGAACTAAGAAACCCAACGACATTAGACAGATTATTTGAGCTCGCAGTACAGTTTGAAAGCCTAAGAACAGCCGACAACGAGCAGCGACGCCAATTTGAGCGAAGAAGTCGGTGGAGTTCGCCAAGACCCCAGCAAAAGCAAAATCAAAGTTACGGGAATAAGGCGAAGCAATGGCCGAAGAAAGAGGTGTCTCCTAAATCGAGCGGCGAACGAAGGGAATTCAATAGAAGAACAAGCAAAGATTCCGAGGGCAAACAAAATAAGAAGAATTTAAACTAAGATGGATTTCTTCAAGGAAGGTGAAGAAGTCCGAAGCAGAGCAAAACCCTTCCAAAATCAATTTAAACACCGTGGTCGTGAAGAATCTGAGTTTGCCGAAGATTGAAGTTCTAATTAACAACATACCGGCGACAGCCCTCTTGGATACAGGAGCTCAAAGCAGCTTCGAATCGGAAAGATTCTTCTAAAAGCACTTTCGCCGTCACAGAGTTTTTAGTGCAAGAGACACGGCTGACATAGCGGCCCAAGGAGAAAAGTGTAGCTGTTTAGGAAAAGTACTGTTGTACGTGCGTATCAACAACGAACAGGTAAAGATTTTGTTTTATATTGTACGAAACCTGCAAACATGTATTATTCTAGGTGTGGACTTTTTTAGGTTGGCAGAAGCAAAAATTGATTTCAAAGGGGGAGAGTTGACGTTAAATATGCAGCAAACAGAATTCAAGAATGATAAGCCCCCGCAGCTGGACTTGCAACATTTACCAGCAGAAGAAAAGGAAAAAATCCACGGACTGGTAAGTGAATTTGCGAATTTATTTAGTGATGTACCGGGTTTCACACAGGTGGTGAACCACGACATTGACACGGGGGACGCTCAGCCAGTTAGGCAAAAGCCATATAGATATGATAAAGTAAAGGAAGAAATAATTGAACATCATATTAAAGAGATGTTAAAGAATAAAATCATCACGCCAATTTCTAGCAGTTACGCTAGCCCCGTTGTCCTGTGTAAGGAAAATAATGATTACCCTATTACGCACCCGAAGCGGTGGCGTTTTGCTATAGATTATCGCAAGTTAAATGCAGTTACAAAATATCCTGTATATCCGTTGCCGATAATTGAAGAAATAATTCGATATATTTCGTCTACAAAATACATGACTACGTTAGATCTTACGAGTGGCTATTTTCAGATTGGGGTTAAACCCGAAGACGTACACAAAGACGCGTTCATAACTAAATCTGGCACATACGCATTTCTTAGAATGCCTTTTGGTTTATCCGGCGCGCCGGCAACGTTCCAAAGATGTATGGACATCGTCTTAAGACCAGTCCTTGGTAAAAGCACTTTCATATATTTAGACGATATTATAATTACGAGTAGTAACCTAGAACAACACTTACAAAATTTAAGAAAAGTGTTTTCATTGTTAAACGAAGCTGGTTTAAAGATAAATGCGTCCAAATGTAAATTTGCCGAAAAAGAGTTACGTTATTTAGGATTTAAAATTTCCAAAAGGGAATCGAAACTGATCAATCAAAAATAATAGCTATTAAAAATTATCCTGTTCCTAATACAGCGAAGAAACTATCGTCGTTTCTTGGGATGTGTTCATACTATCGTTCCTTCATTAAAGACTTTGCAAAAATAGTTGAGCCACTGCTAAAGTTGAAAAGAAAGAAACCTAGGTTTTCGTGGGCAGCAGAAGCCAACTTGCCGTTTCAAAAACTGAAAGACGAGTTAACTCAAGCTCCCGTCTTAAAATTTCCAGAAGGGGATAAAGGATTAGAAATTTCAGCGGACGCTTCAGATTCCGCGATTGGCGCAGTGCTTTCCCAAAATGGTCAGCCCGTGGCTTTTTTCAGCCGAACATTAAATGAAACCCAGAGAAACTATTCCGCAACGGAGAGAGAAACTCTCGCAGTGTTAGCATCAGTACAGAAATTTCGTGTGTTCTTTGGAAGTTCTCCAGTAACTGTATATACCGACCACGCGGCGGTCACTAGACTCTATTCTGGAAAAAATTTATCACCCAGATTAATAAGGTGGGCTCTCAAATTACAGGAATATAACCTAATAATTAAACATACGCCGGGAAAGGAAAATGTTGTGGCAGATGCTTTAAGCAGAATTAACTTAGATGAAAATGGAAGTGTAATTAAGATAGCCATGTTAACATCCAAAGTATTAGATTCTCGTGAAACAGTAATAGCCGAACTCAAAAAAGATCCGGAGTTCAAAAATATATACAATTATTTGGCCGACCCTGAGAATTTCAATCATCCGGATATTGTGCCGATAAGAAATAGGGCCGAAAATTACGAATTAATTGACGGACTGTTATTCTATACGAAAGCTACTAATGAGAATCATGAATATAGACCGGTTATCCCAGCTAGCATGAGGTTGAATGTATTAGAAGAGTTGCATGATTGTGCCATTTCGGCTCATTTAGGTATAAGAAAAACTGTTCAGAGAGTTCGCGAGGCAGTTTTCTTTCCAGAACTGCAAAAGTTTACTAGGGCGTATGTCCAGTCGTGCCCAACATGTCAATTAAATAATTATGTTAATTTCCGCCCGGCCGGGTTCCTAAATAGTATTAAATCAGAATTCCCAAATCAAATAATAGGCATCGATTTACTTGGACCTTACCCTCGAAGTAAAGTTAACAAAAGCCGATATCTTTTAGTTATAGTGGATCATTTTAGCAAATGGTTAGAGTTAATTCCGTTAAAACGCGCGTCTGCAAAAATTGTAGTAGATTCAATTCTAAATAAGTATATTTTAAAATACGGGGCGCCCCTAAAAGTTATTTCCGATAATGGTCCCCAGTTTGTTAGTAATTTGTTTGAGGAAATGTGTGCAAAACTGGGCATACGTCATCTAAAGATGGTCCCGTATCATCCGCAGTCAAACATAGCGGAACGGGTGAATAGAAATGTAGTGAACATAATTCGAAGTTATGTGAAAAACTATCACTCTACCTGGGATATCCATATAAATGAATTTGCATTTGCCCTTAGGACCGCCAAACACGATACTACTGAAAAAACTCCCGCTGAACTCTTTCTAGGAAGAAAAATTTTGACGCCCTTAGATAAACTTTTCTTTGTCCAGGAAAGGGCAGAAGAATTTAAAATAAGTGATATACAAAAGTTGATACGGGAAGCGACGGGAAATATAGAAACGGCCCAGAGAAAACAAAAATTACATTATGACCTAAAAAGAAGAGTGGTCAAGTACAATGTGGGAGATGAAGTTCTTAAAATGAAGCATAACTTCTCAAATGCGCCAGAAGAAAAGGTGGGGAAATTCTTTCCGCGTTTTACAGGGGCAGTGGTTATATTAAAAAGAAATGATTATCACACAATGACGGCGAATGTGGACCAAATCAAGCCGTACCATAATAGATATAAAATGGAAATATTTAAATTTATTTTTCAGGATCCGAGGCAATCGACTAGCCAGAAAGATGTACTTCAGCAAAAACAGCAGGAACCAGCTACAACGGCATCGAAAAGTCAGAAAAAGAAAGCTCCCCCTCAACAAAGTAGAAATAAGAACCAAAAATGTGGATTCAAAAGAAAGTCTCACGATGCAGGTGACCAGATCTACGAACGGACCCAGGAGCAAACCAAGAGAAGAAAGCAGAATGGGTAAGGAAAGCCCAATGTATCCAAAAGAACTGCGGAATCATCGGACAGGTGCCTGAGAAGCAAGAAACGTCGATTGCAGCCTGAGAATCAACGTCCCGAATACAGCAGGAACCAGGACCAGCAACGAAGAAGGGCCCAGTCCACCAAACGTCCATCGGAGCAATCTTGTCTTCAAGGGAAATTTCCGAGGATACAACGACGGAATTTCAAAAGGAAAAGAGATGAACAAGCTCCCAAAGAACAACCACCAAAGACGAGGAGACTGAACCAAGCTACAACTTACTCAACTTTCAAAGATTGGGCCAAGAAAAGGATCGATGATCACAATAAGATAAGTAGAATTCCGTATTCAAAAGTTTAGTTAATTTTTGAGTGTACTGCAAGCTGCAGTGTCGATTTTACCTCAAGCGAGGTTGCGTTTTACGCCAAGTGGGCGATAAGTTCTCATATTGAAAGAAAAATGTTTTTGTTTAAAAAAAATTTGTAGTTCTTAAAGACTTAAAATTACTTAATGTTTGTAGAATAGATTCTTAATGTTTGTAAATAGATTAATTTTGTAAAAGCAATGAAAAGCTGAAAAGAAAATGTTAACTAAATGATTTTGTATGACGCTTTGTCGAAAGACTTGTAAAATGTCTAGAATGAAAAATCGGAAAATTGAAGAACACGATTTAGTCTGTGGACTGTTAATTCAATGTAAAGTGATATTTCAAGAAGGTACCTTGAAAAATGAATAGGAAGCACTTGCTGTAAGCTTAGAAATTTAACCTATATTTGTATTTCATGGTTGCTATTAAATTGTTAATGTGTTATGAAATGTAACAAATAATAATATTATGCTAGCAATGCACGTTAAGTGCAATATCAATGTGAATGTTGTGTGCAAACTGAGAAGTGTATGCATGAAAAGCTAAAGTTTGAGTAATTTTAGAATGCAAGTGTTAATTAGGCTCTCCACCAAATACACTTAAAGTGTTAGACATAAAGCTAGTGAGAACCTCAGGTTTAGCTGGTTATAGGGCGTTTTTTGAGGTCTCGTATGTCAAGTTCTAACTAATGTTAGTCGATCGTAGGTGGAAGAGTACCCCCGAACACAGAAAACCTGCAATGGCGGTTTGCTTTGCATCCAACACCGGTGAGAGAGCATTGGGGGAAGAATTTAATTGTTCTTGAATGGTAATGTATGTGTGCGAATTTACACAGGTAAAAAATAAGGAATTGTACCAAAAAAAATTTTGCTATTATGTTGTACTAAAATTATTTTCCTTCCAGATTTTGCTGGAAGGAGTAAGACTCGTGATAAGCAAATATTGAAGTCTGTTGTTCAAGAAAATTGCTTCTGTAAGAAAACTTTTCACAAACAGATATTGCCTTGTAAGAGTTGGCCTAAGTTTAGAAGAGTTAAATTTTGACTATTTTAGAATTGCGAGTTTCAACATGGTCCGTTTGGACCAAAGTAGTTTAACTATCGCAATTCTGGCGGGAAGTATGTAAGGTTTTAGTTAAACTAACCAAGTTTTATTTTAATTTAAATCTTTCTATCTCCTCTCTGTTTCAACTTCCCGTCAGAAGAAGCGCGCGTTTTCAGCTTATGCTAATTTTGAAGTACAGCGAAGTACTATTTAAACCAGAGGTAGAAACCTCTCAATGTGAGTGAGCTTTAGTCTCAGATCACGGTCAGTTAGCTCAACGTTCGCCTGACCAGCTAGCAGTTAATATTTATAAGCCATAGTGCTTACTACGTGATTGCATTTTGAAACAAGTTGAAGTGCGCTAGTATTAGTATAGCTTGCTACGCACCCTTTTAGTTAGAGGCCAATCTCCGCGAATCGCTCTGTGAGCAAAGTTTGATTTAAGTTCTATTTAAATTTAGTTTAAATTTATTTGATGGTTAAGTTAGGCCCAAGTGCGGTCTTTTACTTTCTGTATCTCTCCTGAGTTGGGAAGTGTGTAAATAATAGTGATTTAATAAAAAAAGGATTTTAAATCCCTTTCACGTGCAGTCATTTTCCAGCACAGTACCTACATCAGAACAAAGCTAACATTTCATCAGCTCACTGTTCCAGTTCAGGACTTGAGACTTGAGGATAAGGACCCTATTACAGACTTTACCATGTTTCCAAAGAGTATGCACAGAACACTCAGTCCTGATAAAGTGTCACGGTTTACTGTGGCCAGACGCCTTCACAAAGGGGGCTTATTCGCCCGTCCTCCTGAACGCTGCCTTCCGTTGAAAGTTGGCCACCGACACCACCGTTTACAGTGGTGCAGACAGCACAAAAACTGGACAACTGATCAATGGAATCGCGTTTTCTTTACGGATGAGAGTCGGTTCAGTACCAGAAGCGATTCTCAACGCGTTTTGATTTCAAGAGAGGTCGGGACCCGGTTTTGTCCTAGTAACATCAAGGAAGGACACCGTAACGGTGGTCCTGGAGTTCTTGTCTGGGGAGGCATTATGCTGAACGGGCGAACTGAGCTCCACGTTTTCGACAGAGGGTCTGTAACGGGGGATTGCTATTGTGAGGAGGTACTCCTTACCCATTGTCGTCTATTCCGAGGTGCCATTGGCCCAGACTTCATTTTTATGGATGACAATGCTCGGCCACATCAGACTCTTACTGTTAAGAAGCTACTGGAAAGTGAAGATATCACTCGAATGGATTGACCAGCTTACTCTCCAGATTTAAATCCCATCGAACATGTGTGGGATGCTTTGGGGAGACACACTGCAGCACGCTTACATCCTCCAGAGATCACCCAATAACTCAAACACATGCTGATTGAGGAACGGGCACTCCTACAGCAAGAAATGTTGCACCAGCTGGTTCTGAGTATGCGGAGACGGTGCGAAGCAACCATTGGAGTGAGGGGAGAGCATATCCATATTAAGGAACATCTGCTTGTTCTTCTTCCTCTTGGATAGACAATCATGAGTCACGATAATATGCGTTCAATAAAGCTTGTTTTTGTTTGATTCCATACCGTATGCTTTGTATTAATTTTTCAGCTCCGATGCTTTCGTCATCCTTTACGTACATAATACTCTCCTTCATTTCTGCATTTCATGTTTCTCAGTTGATTTCTCGTGGGGTTATGGCAAAAAACCCTGCTGTTGCTTAAGTTTTGCACACCAGTGTGTTAATAGCCTCTCCACCAAATACACTTAAAGTGTTAGACATGAAGTTAGTTAGAACCTCAGGTTTAGCTGGTTATAGGGCGTCTTTTGAGGCCTCGTTATGTCAAGTTCTAACTAATGTTAGTCGATCGTAGGTGGTAGAGTTGAACAACCCCGAACAAAAAACCCGCTATTCCGGTTCGCTTTTCATCCAACACCGGTGAAGAGCATTGAGGGAAGAATTTAATTTTGCTTGAATGATAATGTGTGTGTGCGAATTTACACGGGTAAGAAAAGAAGCCTGTTACCTAGAACTTAGTGTTATTATGTTATACTAAAATTTCTTTCCTTCCAGATTTTGCTGGAAGGACTAAGACGAAACCAAAGTAGTACTCAAAACAGATGAAGAGTTATGTAAAAATTAAGTTTTTGTCTGTCAATGGCCAAGAAATTCTATTTATCTGTAAAGGTTGGCCTACGTTTAGAAAAGTTGAATTTTGAGTATTTTCTAGGGTTGCAAGTTTCAACATGGTCAGTTTGGACCACAGTAGTTCAACTTTTGCCAGTTCTAGCGGGAAGTATGTAAGGTTTTAGTTTAAACTAACAAAGTTTTATTTTAATTTGACTTTTTCTATCTGTTCTTATTTCAACTTCCCGTTAGAATAAGCTCGCGTTTCAGCTTTATGCTAATTTGAAGTGGAGCCAAGTCCTATTTAAGCGAGAGGTAGGAACCTCTCAGTGTGAGAGAGCAGCCTCAGACCATTGTTACTCTGTTCAACGTTCGCCTGACCAGCTAGTATTTAAATTCTAAGCCATAGCGCTGTTACGCTATTACTTATTGAAGTAAATCTAAGTGCCCTAGTGTTAGCTAAATCTTTCTACGCACCATTTAGTTTAGAGGCCAACGTCGCGTTCATAGCTCTGTGAGCAACGACGATTTAATTTCTATTTAATTTTAGTTTAAATTATTGTTCAGTTTAAGACCCAAGTGCGGTCGTTATTTTCTGTATCCCTCCCGAGTTGGGAAGTGGCTGTATATAATTGTGGTTTAATAAAAGAGGATTTTAAATCCTTCTCAAGTGCAGTATTCCTACCACTTAACCACAGTTTTCTACCACAGAACATAGCTGCATTCAGCTCCCTGTTCAAGATTAGGACTTAAGATTTACACGAAGATGTTCGCCAAGAATATGCACCGAACACTCAGTCATGACAAGTCGTACAATTTCATTTTCGTCTCTGACTGTTTGCACGTTCTTCAAGATTTTCATTTTTCTTTCGGCAAAACGTTCTTGCTGAATTATTTTTAACAAACAGTTTTCCGCTGATTGAACTTCTTTATAGGTCAGCTCAGTTTTTTTAAGTTTTTCTTTTCGTTGGCAGTTTTTAATGAAACGAAGTATCCAGGCAAGCATTCTAAGAATCTTCGTATATTTCGAGAAATAGAGTAAATTGTCAGTGAAGTTAACTGATCTATGCTCCACATTACTGACCATCATTTTTCTCTCATCCGATCCAACCAAATTTTCAGAAACATGGTGTCTGTAGTAGGGTCCTTATCCTCAAGTCTCAAGTCCTGAACTGGAACAGTGAGCTGATAAAATGTTAGCTTTGTTCTGATGTAACTGCTGTGCTGGAGAATAACTGCACGTGAAAGGGATTTGAAATCCTCCT
>KK113244.1:53239-79256 GCA_000611955.2 Stegodyphus mimosarum
TTTCGACTTCCAAACGAAGAAATTCTAATAAATTCCCTAATATGTTCATCTTGGCTTTATTTTCTACACGGTTATGTGTGCGTTTCCACTCCTTAATAAAAACTTCTGGCAGAACTGATTCTACTAAAGGATATAACATTGCTTCATATTTTTCAGACGTTACCCCTAAAGTCTCTAATGCTCGCAGCTGAGTCTCCAACTTGTCATTAAGAACCCGCAAAGTAAAATTTTCCCCACTTTTCGCTTGCGTTAAAACTAGATTTAAAAGTTCATGAACATAAATTTGAATTAATAGTTCATGTTTAGAAAAACGAGATTTCAGTTGATCAATAGCATTATAATAGTTTTCTCCAAATGGTGGAAAACTTGCAACTAAATCTCTGATCGATGAACCTTTTTCAGTTGCTTATAAAAGATACTGAAATTTGTATATGACATCATCATTCATGATGATGATGCATCAATGCTATCATCATCATGAATTTTTTAAAATTTTCCCCAGAATCCTACCCAATTTTTAATATTACCATCAAAAAGTTTCAATTCTAACTTAGGAAGACGGAAATTTCGCTTAGTTTAATTTACTACACTGGAAATATCGCCCTTTCTTTCAGTGGTTGATAACATTAAATCAACTTTCTCTTTCATAGCAACCCACTGATTTCGATAGCTTTCCGTTAAATCCATATCCTTAGAAAATTAATCTTCATTAAAATTTTCCACTTCTAGCCACGTTACTTTAAATTCTTCGTCTAACTTAAATAATCTGTCAGCTTTATCATTAAAAATATTAAATACAGATGTCAAATCAATCTTACTTACTGCTTCCTCTTTTAGAACTGTTTCCACTTCTTTCAAAGAAGTTGTGAAATATCGCCGTAATTGTGTTCTTTCCCGTTTTAAATTATTCATAGTCCTCTCGCACGGACGCCAGTATTTTAAAGGATTCGAAAATAAGTACGGATTTAATATGAAAAAACACGTTAATTGCGGATATTTCCAAAATTTAGAAGCAGTTATTCTTACAAACAATGATAGAGTTTATTTTAAACATAAAACGTAAACAGATTTGAGTTGTAGCTGGTATTACTCAAACGTCATCCTTCCTGCGATAAAATACATTATACTATATGAGGCGCGAAATAATATTCAAATATTCAACATTTCGAACAATAAATTTTTATAGAACAACATTTCGAACAACGAATCTTTATAGAAAACATCACTTATTCCTAATATTTAAATCTTAAAATTAGTTATGCTTAATTTCAACGTATTCAATGAATTGCTGACCTAATATATAATGAGATTATGCAGAAAATATCAAGATCTTAGAAGTAAATACTCGCCCTCGTTCGAAACTCTACAGATGGCTATTGAACGCAATCAACGATTTGTCCGAAATTGATTGAGGCAGGGGTCTACATCTCGAACCTGTTCAACTCTGCAGACGATCGCCTACACAGGCGTGAAGAAATTCGCCATGTTTCCTACTTGGCGAAAGATGTACGTTACCGAAACCTTTAGGATTGCAAAGTATTTGAATATAATCGATCTACATGCACATTTTGGGCTATAGAAACAATATATTCATGAATGAATAGTGTCACGGTGTATCTGTAAATGTTACTTTGTAGCATTCATTATTTTAATTAACCAAATTATTTTTAGTTTGAACTTTCCTATCGTATTCTCAAAGTTTCAGTTGCTGCCCGAATTTAGCGCGAGTGAGATATTTATGCAAATCGCATATATCTGTTAGCAGTTAAAAGGCAGGAGTTAACGAAGGGAAAGACAGAGCCTTGGATTTATCGCCGTAAGGCTGTGCGCGAAAAGATTTCCTCTGTCTGCTGAAAGTTCGCCTTTATAGGCATTTGAAATTACTAGTGTTTGCTAGTGAAATTCGCATTGTTGCATTTCACTAAGAGTAAGCTTCCCTCGCCGTCCTACTTAGACTTTAGTTAGGGAATTGAATTTGTTAACACACCTTATTTTAATATTATTTTAGTTCAGCCCAAGTAGTGGCTTACTCTCGATTTGAAGAGTTGTAAATATTTGAATTAAAGGGTCACTTTTAAACCCTCTTTCTGACTTTGTAGTTCTTCACACTAAAGGACATAGCCTAGATCTGCTCACTGTCCTCAACATAAGGTTTCACAGTTTATGCTCACGAAAAGAGTCAAGAGATTGAAGGAGAAACCTTACAATGGCGCCCGAACAACTAAAAGGATGGAAGGAAGTTGGAATATGCCTACTACATCCCAAAATCCAGCTGCAATGCCTGATGGATTTGGATTCATAGTGGAAACCATCAGAGCAGCCATGAAGCCGGCAGTAGTTTTTGATGCCAGAGGACCTGTGAACACATTCCTGGAAAAGTTAGAAGCGCATTTTTTGCTGTATCCAGTTCCGGAACATCAGAAGGTCATATTAGCGACAGGAGCATTGAGGGGCCAAGCAGCGACCTGGTATAAGTGCATCGGAAAATGTCTGCTGGGAGAACCAGGAACGCCGACTTACACGTACGAGAATTTTAAACTAGCAATTTTGAGAGCGTTTCCTGTGGTTAAAGACCGTGCGAAACTCGAAGCTGAGTTGTTTAGCAAGTACCAACAGCGGGTGGATGAACTATCGGAATTTATTTTGAGAAAAATACAAGTCTTTAAATTATTGTATGGCACGAGGCCGGACCCGGAGATTATCCAGATAATCCTGCCCAGATTGTTACCATCGATACAAGATTTCATGGAGTTAAGAAATCCCGTAACGCTGGACAAGCTGTTTGAACTCGCCGTACAATTCGAGAGCCGGCGAGCGGCCGAAAATCAACGGAGACAATCGTATGAACAGCGGCTGCAGGGGAACCAGAATGCCGAAGGAAGAAACAGACGATGGCCGAGAACTACTGGTACCAGTCAAAATGCGAGCGGTCAACCGCGCCAAGTACAGCGCCAACAAAATAATTCCAACTACGGAAGAAAATCATTCTCCCCAGGCAGAAGCCAGCAACAGAAGAAAACACCCGCAAAGCATTTAAACTACTAAGGAATATTGCGGGGAAGGGGGTGCAATGTTCCGAGGAGAAGAAAAATCCCTCTGAAGTACAGCTAAATACGGTCATGGTGAGAAACATTGAATTACCGAGACTGCAGTTACTAATTAACAACGTACCCGCTACAGCTCTGTTGGATACCGGCGCTCAAGGAAGCTGTTTGGCAGAAGAATTTTTTAAGAAGCACTTTCGTAGATATCGTCTGCATAGCGTGGAAGGAATGAAGGTGGTAGCAGCCCAAGGAAAAACGTGTCAATGCATGGGAAAAATCGAGCTGTAC
Organism: Stegodyphus mimosarum; assembly: GCA_000611955.2. Classification (NCBI taxonomy): domain Eukaryota; kingdom Metazoa; phylum Arthropoda; class Arachnida; order Araneae; family Eresidae; genus Stegodyphus; species Stegodyphus mimosarum. Next base: position 56,572 of record KK113244.1, read on the forward strand.
ATCAAAATCGGCGAAGAACAAAAAAAAATTATGTTTCTTGTAGTGAAGAACCTCCAAGCATCGGTTATTTTAGGAACAGATTTCTTTGCAGCTGTGGATGCGAAAATCGATTTTGAAAACTCCACCTTGCAAGTAACCATGGACCCAGTTAAAAAGAAATCAACACCTCCCCCTGAAGTGGATTTAAGCCATCTAACGCCCGAAGAACAGGACAAGTTTCGGGAGTTGGTAAGTAATTTCGCTGATTTATTTGATGATATTCCAGGATTCACCCAGATCGTAGCACACGAAATTAAATTAACTACGGATGAACCTATACGTCAGCGTCCTTACAAGTACGACAAAGTTAAGGAGGAAATAATAAAATACCATATTGATGAAATGTTAAGAAACAAAATAATAACTCCTATTTCTAGTGCATATGCGAGTCCGGTTGTTTTATGTAAGAAAAATAATGATTTGCCGTTAACTGATCCATTAAGGTACAGGTTCGCTATTGACTACAGAAAGCTTAATAGTATAACAAAATTTCCAACTTACCCACTTCCGGTAATTGATGAAATTCTAAGAAGTATTAAATCGACAAAATACATAACCACCCTAGATTTGACATCCGGATATTTTCAGATAAGCATAAAGCCGGAAGATGTTCACAAAACAGCATTCATAACAAAATACGGTACATATGGCTTTTTGCGTATGCCTTTTGGATTGTCGGGAGCCCCGGCCACGTTTCAGAGGTGCATGGACAAAATTTTAAGGCCGGTAATAGGAAAAAGTACATTTATTTATCTTGACGATATAATTGTTACTTCAGAATCGCTGGAAGAACATATTAAAGACCTTCGAGAAGTCTTTACTCTTTTGAAAGATGCAGGACTTAAAGTGAACATTAAGAAATGTAAATTCGCGGCAAAAGAACTCAAATATTTAGGGTACAAAATTTCTCAAAGGGGGATCGAAACAGATAAATCTAAAGTTATAGCAGTGAAAAATTACCCAATTCCGAATACAGCCAAAAAGTTAGCGACTTTCTTGGGTATGTGCTCATATTATAGAATTTTTATTAAAAATTTCGCAGAAATTGCTGAACCATTGTTAAAGTTGAGAAGGAAAAGAGTTCGTTTTGCGTGGTCTTCAGAAGCAAACGCCGCGTTTGAGAAGTTAAAAGAATCTTTAATTAATGCACCGGTTCTAAAGTTCCCAGAGAAAGACAAGGGTCTAGAAATTTATGCAGACGCATCAGATTACGCAATCGGAGCCGTGTTAACACAAAATAGAAAAGCGATTGCCTTTTTTAGTCGTACATTGAATGATACGCAAAGAAATTATTCGGCAACGGAGCGTGAAACTTTAGCAGTGCTCGCAGCTGTTCAAAAATTTTGTGTATATTTTGGGAGTTCTCCCGTAACAGTATATTCAGATCATGCGGCAGTTACCAGATTATTTTCAGGAAAGAATCTTTCGCCACGCTTAATTCGGTGGACCCTAAAGTTGCAAGAATTTAATCTCATTATCAAACACACACCGGGAAAAGACAATGTAGTGGCCGACGCATTATCTAGAATAAAGTTAGACGAGAACGGCGAGAAAGTAAAAATAGCGATGCTTCAGGCAAAGGTCATTGACTCTCGAGAGACTGTAATAGAAGAAATTGCTAGGGATCCCGAATTCGGAAATATTTATAATTATTTAAAAGACCCAGATAACTTCCAGCATATAGACATTAATGCAATACGAAGCAGAGCACAGAACTATGAAATCATTGATGGTCTCTTATTTTATACTAAAGTTACGAATCAAAATAGTGAATACAGACCAGTCATCCCGGCCAAATTAATTTTAAGTATCTTGCAAGAGCTCCACGATTCGCCTGTCTCGGGCCATTTTGGAATTAGAAAAACAATACAACGCGTACGCGAGGCGGTATATTTTCCGCAATTACAAAAGATAGTTAAAAATTACTGCCAGACTTGTCACACGTGTCAGATAAATAATGACGTAAATTTCCGCCCGGCCGGGTTATTAACTAGTATTGAGTCTAGGTTCCCCAATGAAATAATTGGTATTGACCTCTTAGGCCCCTACCCCAGGAGTCATGTAAATAAGGCACGATTTTTATTAGTCATTGTGGATCATTTCAGTAAATGGGTTGAGTTGATACCACTTAAGCGGGCTTCAGCAAAAGTCGTTGCAGATTCGTTTTTGAACAAATATATTTTAAGATATGGATGTCCAGCGAGGGTGATTAGCGATAATGGTCCCCAGTTTGTAAGCAGTACATTTAAAATGATGTGTGACAAGTTGGGCATTAAGCATATGAAAATGGTACCCTACCGCCCACAATCAAATATAGCGGAACGGGTAAATAAGAATATTGTAAAATTGATTAGAAATTATGTGCAAAAGCACCATTCTAACTGGGATGACTGCGTCGAAGAATTTGCATTCGCCCTCAGAACGGCTAAGCACGAGACAACGAAGAAATCCCCCGCCGAATTGTTTTTGGGCAGGAAGATAATGACCCCCTTAGATAAATTATTTTATGTGAAAGATAGAGCGCCGGAATTTCAAATGGGTGAAATAGAAAAAATGTTGAAGGAGGCAGAAAAGTGCTCCCGGGAAGCGCAAAAGAAACAAAAGATTTACTACGATTCAAAAAGAAGAACCGTAGAATATAAAGTGGGGGAGGAGGTGTTGAAACAAGCCCACGCACTTTCATGCGCAGCAAAAGATAAGGTCGCAAAATTTTGCCCAAGATGGCATGGTCCTTTTGAAATTACAAGAATAGTTGAATGCCGTGCATATTTAAAGAATGAGAAGGGCGAAGAGACTGTGGCAAATTTCGATCAAATTAAACATTATTATCGAAGAGCTAATAATAATATTTTGAAAGACATGTTGCAGGGTCCAGCCTCACAGAATTTTTCTAAGATTCAAGAGCCCCAACCAGGTCCCTCAAAAACAAGAGAACCCAGTTTGAAAAGGAGGTTACCAGAAGAGAGGAAGCCGCAGCCGAAGAAAAGACCACCCCAAAAAGAAAAAAGGACAAACGCTAAGCAACAGTCTCAGCAACCAAAGCGTCTAAGGAAGGAACGTCCAAATGAAAACACTATGAAAGCTCCACCACTACGGAGGGAACAGAACGGCGAGAAGCGAGCCGCCGAAGGTGCCAACCCACAACGAAGGAGCCTACGAGTGCAGGAGAAGGAACGAGCCAGTCTGGAGAGGGAGCAAAGACTTCAGCACAAACGGAAAGCGCCACCCACCATTCGTCCCAACAAGGTGTTTCTGGAGGAAAGAAGATCGACCAAACGAAAGGCAGCCCCAGAGTTTCAATCTAGGAGTAACAAGCAAAGAATAGCCCAAGCCACAGTATATCCAACCTTTCAGGAATGGACAAAAAAACGCCTAAAAGACTGGCAGAAAGATAAGTAGATTCTTTATTTTCTTTTAAAATTCACACAGTTATGTTTCTGATTTAAGTGCAAGTTGCAGATTTAAAAGGGAAGTTACCCGAGTCAAAAGCCGGTTGCCGAAAGCGTAAAGGACACGCTTGAAGGAACAACTTAATTATGCAGCGGAAGAAATTCGAGAGTTCAGTTGAAAAACTGTGAGACTTCGTGAAATGTTCTTTGTAATCCAGAACATGGGATTCATCGATTTTAGTCAAAAGACTCTCTGTAAATAGGAAATTGAATTGTGTTAATTAAAAGCAACTAGTACGTAAGTTGTATAGCAAAACTGTTGTATTATATTTTTCTATGTATAAATAATGAATGCATTTAATGTAAAACTGTTTTCTATGTAATGCATGATTTGTTGTAAGCCTTAAGCACTGGTTTTGTTTATATCGAATATTTTGGAAAAGCGTAAAGGATACGCAAGTTAAAATTAAAATGTAATGTAAAAGCGTAAAGCGCGCTAAATTAGAAAGTGAATATATAAGTGTTATTTAACGCAATGAGCATTTAAAGAAAATTTGAATTGAAGATTGAAAGAATGAATTATATGTATGAAATGCAATTGAAATGTTTGAATGTTGTACGTAGTGTTCTCTGGTTTCACACAAAAGTTTAAAGTTCATTTCATGTTAGAACCTCAGGGCATTTCAGATTTGTTTTAGGGGAAGTCTGAGGTCTTGAAAGTCGAAGAATTAACCCCAATAGAATTGAAGTCAGGTGGTAGTTGTGAACACTTGACAAAGTAAAACTGCGTGTTTTTCACAAACACCACATTTGGCCAGAGAACAAGGGGGAAGTTTTAAAAATGAATGAGTGTAAAATGAATGCGTTTGGCGAAAAGCGCTAATAGAAATTAAAAAACGCGAATACCTAAAGCGCGAATAAAAGTCATTACGGAAAGCATCAGAGGAAGGGAATGTTGTACTTTTCAGGTGAAATGTACTTATAACATGAAATTAAAATTTATTTCCTTCCAGATTGGAAGGAACCAGATAGTATCCAGCCAAATTCCTGATGGATCTTTTTGATGTGAAGACGGAAAAAGATATTCTATGTTAAAATATCTAAGACACAAACAGAGAGTTAAACTAAATTTAAAACTTACAATTGTAAAGGATGGCGAATAGGAAGGAAAATTTAGATTTAGAATTTAGCATCTTCACTAAAAGCCGATTTTAGGCTACTTAGTTTCAGACTACTAAATTCTGGGAGCAACTATGTAGCATTCATTATTTTAATTAACCAAATTATTTTTAGTTTGAACTTTCCTATCGAATTCTCAAAGTTTCAGTTGCTGCCCGAATTTAGCGCGAGTGAGATATTTATGCAAATCGCATATATCTGTTAGCAGTTAAAAGGCAGGAGTTAACGAGGGGAAAGACAGAGCCTTGGATTTATCGCCGTAAGGCTGTGCGCGCAAAGATTTCCTCTGTCTACTGAAAGTTCGCCTTCATAGGCAATTTGCAATTACCAGTGTTTGCTAGTGAAATTCGCATAATTGCATTTCACTAAGAGTTAAGCTTCCCTCGCCGTCCTATTTAGAATTAAGTTAGGTATTGAATTTGTTAACACACTTTAGTTTAATATTATTTTAGTTCAGCCCAAGTAGTGGCTTACTCTCGATTTGAAGAGTTGTAAATATTCGAATTAAAGGGTCACTTTTAAACCCTCTTTCTGACTTTGTAGTTCTTCACACTAAAGGACATAACCTAGATCTGCTCACTGTCCTCAACATAAGGTTTCACAGTTTATGCTCACGAAAAGAGTCAAGAGATTGAAGGAGAAACCTTACAACTTCTTTTTCTAGGGTAAAAAATTAACCATTTTAATGCAAGAAAATTAAATGTTCCCCCTGAAATGAAAATAGGCCATCAGCCAAATGGAATTGTTGCTCCCTCTATTTTTCAATATTGACACCAATCTGAAAAACGCTAAAATACAAGAGTGATAGTCGGCAAATATTTGTTACTAATATGACAAAGTATGCCATTTTTTTAATTGAGCAGAATTTTCAGGATGCATTCTATGTAGCAGCAGAGTTTTTCAGTACTTCACTGCATTTTTTATGTGATATTATACCTCTAAATTTGCTTATATTGAAAGAATATGCAGACATTTTTCCACATTTTTTATGTGATAATATACCGCTAAATTTGGTTATGTTGAAAGAATAGACAGACATTTGAGACTATAAGACCATATAGGGTCCATTTACTTGAACCTTTCCAAGGTTCACTCCAACATAAGCGTTTTCCTAGTAACATAAACCCTTTCAAGTTGAAAAGGAGAGACTGATTATAAGATCAGAGACGGAAATTTCCAAGATTCGCTTCAACTGAATCGTTATTTTAGTAACAAATTTAATCTGAGAGAGATAGAGAAAATATAGAGAGTTCGTTATTTTTAGTCCACTTTCCAAGATTCATATCAACATAAAGCCATAATCTGCATTTTTCCTGGAAACCATTTAAGCGATTTCTAAATTTTCTGAATGGATACCGATGCTTGAATATTTTTCTAAAGGACTGTAGACATTTAAATCATTAAACCGGGACGATTAATTAGTGCCGAACAACATGTTTCATTTATCTCTATATTATATGACTCAAACCGTTGCAAATTAATTTTCTTATTTGCAAAATTATTTTCTCAATAGTTTTATAATGTCAAAGAACTGTCTCTTCGTTTCCGTCTTAACTCTATGAATTATGACCACAGAAAATAATAATAAATTTAAAAACAAGAAAAATTAAATTGCAAAAATACTAAATTACTAAACCAAAGTATACTGAAAGGAAAATTAGAAAAAGTGTAGACAAATACTTTCCAAAACTTTATGCATTTAAATTATGAAAAACTTCTGAGTAGTCAAACTTACAATCAAAAATGAGCTCAATTGTCAACTTGAAGGTATAAATTTTTATCTCTTAAAATTTTTTGCAGGCGTAAAAAAGAAATTTAAAATGAAATCTTAATCATTTTCCTTGCTAAAACTAAGCACTAAGCAACACTCTTAAAATGAAACTATACAACTAAGTACCATTAAAATAAAAAGAACGAGCGAATAATAGAAATGCAAAGAAACTTACGTATGCAGTCCTTAAAGGCTCTTCTAAAGAATGGCGATAATTTCTTTAAAATGCATGTGAAAATGCAGGTTGCCAAATTCTGCTTTTTGAATTCGTAGGAACAGTGTTGAGAAAACGCTGAGGAATCTTCAAACGTAGAAGGAGAGTGGTGGCAAAAATGGAAAAAGACTGTATTATAAAGAAAGTTAATCAACTTACATAATTTGTGAATTCATTAGTTGTAGTAATAAAAAAGGATGGTAATTTAAGAGCGAAAGATTAGCTCGTATGATGAAGAGAAACCAGAGCATCCCCGGGGGTCCCCCGGGTTCCCCCCCGGGGGTCGACGTAGAGAACTCTGCGAAGCTACTGGCTAGGATCTGTACCTAGGCAGTCTCGGCCACGGGGGTATACAAATTATGAACCTGGTGGTTCTGGGGACTCCGGAAAGGTCACTTATTGGCCGGCCCGGGGTTCTGGCATGTCTTAGAGCTGGGTGGTTCTAGTAGCCCGGGGTTCGCCCTGGGTATGCTGGGTAATGAGGTAATGTCCAGCGCCGGGCTCGCCCGTGCGACTGGTGGGTAGCAAATTGACGACCAGTGACGCCCCAAATTGGGTGCGTTGCGCCGACCCCTCAAGGTTCCGGGAAAGAGGTTGAACCTCGGCCTCGGTTCTGCGGGGGGAAGGACCTGTAGTGCAATTAAGTTTGCGGAGCAGGGAATGCCTATATATTTGGTAATTTAAGAGCGTATTTAGTTCCTCAGCACCTTAACAAAAATATACTGAGAGAATATTATTACATACCAATTTCTGTAGAAATTTCATCTCGTAATCATCATTGAGCACTCATCCAACATATAAAAATGATACATGGTGTAGTCAGCAGTAGATTAGGAGAGAAAATCTTTTTTAAAGAAACGTGCAGCGTGACTTGTGAATAATAGTAAAGACATAATAAAGAACTAAAACATGATGGGAATTTGTTTACAGTGAAATCGAAACTTCCATCTTTTGTAAGTGTTTGTTTTTATTGTTTATGTTTATCTGAAGTGACTAAAAATACCTATGAATATAAACTATTTAAAGTTTTAAATTAAATATGGATGGATTAAAGAAGCGAAAATTGGAAGAAGTGGAAGCAAAAATTCCAGATTTACATGTTAGCGTCTAGTGGTATTACTAAATCGCCTGAACTTAAAGTAGTTATTTTATTGCATATTATTGGTGAAGAAGCACTCGAAAAGTTTTATATTTTTAATTTAAGTGAAGAAGATAAGAAGGATGTAAAGTAACTGAAGCTTTCGAAAATTATTACATACCAAAAGCAAACGAAAGTGTTGATAGACATATTTTTTTCTGTCAAACACAACATGTAGGTGAATCGTTTGAGGATTTTTTAAACAGATTTAAAGAAATTGTATAGTAACTGTGGATTTTCAGAATTAAAAGATAGTTTGATAAGAGATAGTATAGTAAGTGGAATTCTAAATAAAAATCTTTAAGATAGATTATTAAGGGAAGATAAGTTAACATCGGAGAAGTGTATTAAAATGTGTAAAGCTTCTGAATTAGCAGAACTTCAGCTGAAAACTTCAAATGAAGAAAATAAAACTGAAGTGATCAAACGGAATAAAGTTCCATCTTTAGAGGAAAAAAGTCTGTCTTGTAAGAAGAATACCATGGAAAACAAAAGCAACAAAGTACTAAATCTTCTTCGAACTATCAAGGAAATACGTACAATAATCCAAAACCATGTAGAAAATGTGGAACATTTCATAAGTTATACAATTGTCATACTTATAATAAAATTTGCTTGTACTGTATAAAGGTAAACCACTTTTCTAAAATGCGCACTTATCAAAATGTTAATGTTGTACAAAATAATTCAGAGCATGAGTTGCATTATAATGGCAATGAATATATTTTAGGGTCAGTAGAACATACAAATCCATTTTCTAAAAATAGAAGAGAATAGTTTGAAAGTAACAGTGTAATGTGTTACCACTGCCTAAATTTAAACAGTTAAATTTAAGAGATAAATCTTTGACTAAATGGAAAGTAATTTTAAATAATTACTACAATGGTACTGCAACTGATGTAGTCGGAAAATGCAAATTATTATGTGAGACATCGAAAGGGGACAAGGATGAAGTGGCATTTCTAGTAGTAGCATATGATAAAACTATTCCAGCTATTTTAGGTTTACTCCCATTGGGAAAATTAAACCTAGTAGAAAGGATTTAATCCTAATTCTAATGAAAAGTTACCAAAATCTTTAAAAGGATATCAAGATTCTTGTAAATGAACTGGGAATTTAACTGGATATACCTATCACATTAAGTTAAAATTAGGAGCTGTTGTTAAAATACAGCCCTGTAGGAAAATTCCACTTAGCTTTTTAAATCCATTAGAAAAGGAATTAGCAAGAATGGAAAAAGATGGTATTATAAAAAAAGTTAATCAACCTACACAATTTGTGAATTTATTAGTTGTAGTAAGAAAAAAGGATGGTAATTTAAGAGTGTGTTTAGATCCTTAGAACCTAAACCAAAATATACTGAGAGAACATTATCACATACCAAACTTTGAAGAAATTTCATCTCGTAATGATCACTGAGCACTCAACCAACATATAAAAATCATACAGGTGGGAAGAAGTAATTGAGCATGTTAAACAAAAGAGTATGGTGTTCTTCGTCCGAGATTGGGTATTTGACTAGCATTTGGGAGAAAAACCTTGGTCCAATGATGTGGCATTACTCAACGCAATCTGAAAAATATCCAATGAAACAGAGGCGGTTTTCGTACAAATTAAATTGGCTTCTCAATGTGGGCGCAGAAGCTTAGATTTTAAGCTAGATCTGGCAACAGCAAAGGAAATATTGAAAAACATCTGGTCGAGCTGTAATACGTCTTTGAAAAGAAATGGCTCTCTATTAATAAAAAGAAAGTGCCAAATTCGTTTAAAAAAACTAAAATGAGAGAAAGTATATATATATATTTCACGGAGAGGTTCGTTACATATTAACCTTAAATTACTTGTAAAAGCTACCCTTGTGTACCAGTCTCTCGGTTGAGGGTAAACTTATAATATTGCTGCAAACATGAAATTCAAAATTTGTAGTTAGTACCTGCTTTTCAATGTTTGGTTAATTTTGATTTTGGGAGTTATTTTTTCTACAACAAGATTTATTACTAGTCAAACTTGAAAAGAATTAATAACATTGAAAACATTTTTGTATTCTAATCAGTTTAGTGCGAATAGTATTTAAGATTACTTTTTTAAGATGTTAGAATGCCAGTTAATGAGTATTGAAGTAATTTAATATGTAAGTAAGGTAAGTGTTACGATACGTCTTTTCGCCTGGGTATATACATAATTGCTTGTTAGTATTTATGTGTTATTATTTTATTATTGCAACAACTTTAATTTTTGTTCAAATTATTTCTTCGTATACTTTTTATTATTACTGCATTAGATCAACTTCATTTTATAATGCCTATTTGGTTGGACTTGCCAAATCATATTTTCGAGCTATTATGAACTGTCTAATGAACTTTCATTGTAACTCATACATTTAGCATTATGGACTACTCAAATTTTGTCAACTTATATCTTCAAATGATTCTAGATCATCTTAGTAATTCGTAATTTAATATCTTTTTCGACGTAGGTTGGCATTAAATGAGTACTCCGGTACTACATCAATCCAAGGAGGTTAGAATAGGAGGAAGCTCCTTGCATCAATTACGACGCATTCTTGTAGCCAATTTAGGCCAATAATAATAATTTTTCCACGAGAAGGCGCACATTTTGCTGCAATAAATAAAGTCATATTTTATGCACACAGAATGACATTCCATTTTATTCTTTTTATTACTATATTACTAGCGGAATAGCATTTGATGTTGGTAAAAATGCATTTTGGTGAACATTTAGTGCTGAAGGAAAGTTACATTTTTTCAGCGTATTTCGTTAACTTAAACCGGAACCCGAATAGTTCAGACTCTCTCATAAAATGGATTTTAATGCCAAACAATGTACTGTGGATTTCAGATTTATTGAATGAATTCTAAAGCATATTGAGTGAGCATGTTTATTTCGCAATCGAAAAGCTTGTATTTAAAGGTCCTGTTGCGGTTTAAATGCAAAAATAATGCTTTAAGCATAAGTCAATTACGATTGGCAACAGTCTCCTCTGCAGATGCTTCTACTAAGTGGAAAATTTACAGAATTCACTCGTTTGCGTGCGTCAAACGTAGGTTTTTGATAGTGTCCGATGATTATGACTGTTTTTCTGCCATGAATACGATAAGATTTCTTTAAATGGGTAAGTACATAAAACAGAAAAAGCAATTATGAAATCTGTAAAATGATACTTTAAATTGTAAGTGTCATTCTTGAGTTGTTAAAATAAGCACTTAATGTTGCACATCGACGTTCAAAATTTATTTTAAATGTATTTCCCCCATCTCTTATTTATGTTTACAAATGATCTAAATACTTTGATGTGTTATTTACCGAAATACCATTTTTGTTTGTCTTAATATGCTCATTTCATTGCATGTATTAAATCGGAATTTGATTTATAATATATACATATGTTAAAATTCGATTATCTTCCATGTACTTTTATTATTGACTCATAAATGACTTTGCGGTACCTTAGGTAATTAAATTAGTGTGCTAAACTGTGATTTCGTTTTTTTTCCCCCTCCTTGTCGGAACGTTCGAATACTGCATTAAGGATTCGTAAGTTATTTGGTACTTTCATTTCGATTTTCGATTATTTTGAGATTAAGCATTTGCACTTGTATGGATTTTAGAAATTATGGTATTAACATTATGTGTGCATCATTCTCTGGTTTTGTACAGTTCAAAGTTATTGTTTATAACTTAAATACGTTTATTGAACAGAATTTCAAAGGAAATTTTTAAATAAGTATTGTTTCGCAGTTTGGCTAAACGTTTGCTTGAACGTCTGTTTTGCAGTTATTATTTAAAAATACCATTTTTTAAACGTGTATTTAGAAGAAGTTAATTAGAACTAGTTGAAAATAACATTTCAAAGTAAATGCAATTTTTTTTAATGTACCAATTTGCTTTAGCTGTATAAACGAGTTTAAAAACAATAGTACTAGTGTTTAGAGTAAAATGACTAATATCTGTTGAGAAGAAGACTTGTTAAAGATTATTGTAATAGTGATCTATCATCGTTTTAAACATGTTAGTTAAATATTTGGTATGTAAGCTGGATATTACTCATTGCTGATGATTGTTTGCTGTGATGCAGAGATTTGCGTTAGTAATGGCTGGAGTAATGAGAAGAGCATCACTTTGATTGTCAAGTCACTTGAACATGTGCTTGCTTTCTATAATTAATAAAATTCTGGGAATACTTGCTTGCGTTGTTATTCTTTATAAATATGCTAAACAATAACAATGTCTAATGAAGCGTATTGTAGAATGAAATCATTAGTTAATAAATCATTAATGAATCACAGTTAATATCAAAGTATCAAAATCATTAATCATAATTTTACATTGCTATATTGGATAAATCAGGTTACTATCTATGTAGTTTATTATAAGAATACATGTATATATCTATAACATAATTACTTGTTAAGAAACAAAACAAGAAGTGTTAATGAATAGTTTGAGAGATATTTAAGTAATATGATTGGAATGTCTTTAAGAAAGCTGTGATATAAAATTGTCTTTTGGATGAGTTAAAAGCAGCTTTGCTGAAACATTTTTTACATGGGGACCACTTTTATAAATTAGAATTCTGCAGGACACTTTACTCTTGTTCTCTTAGAAAGCAGTTTTGTAGCATATGGTTACTACAAGCTTACTTATATTTTAAAAATATAGTTAATTAAAATTTGTTTCATTTTATGATAGTATTAAGTAATTAATTTAACAGAAGAAAATATATCATATTTATTTATTGTAAATTTATTTATTTAACTATTATTAGTAATTAAAAATTTAAACAAGTTTTGTTACATTAATAAGTTGTATCAGCCTGCCATTTTTCGCACAGTGGTTCTGTGTTTGAATGTATGTTGGTAAGGTTAAGTCTGAGATCAGAACAAGTTGATTTTGGTACTTTGTTTGGTTGAAATTTACTGTACGGTAACCCCTTGGTTTCTGTCTGAAAACAATCGATAAGTGGTATTGGTTGTCGTGAAATCTGGAAGCCCGCTGCGTGAAATAGGTTTTTATGGTAACCCTAATGTTGATAATGTTGGCGAAACTAGCCTTGTGGAAAATTGTGCGAATATTGCCAAACATATGGACCACAGAATTTCAGTTCCGATACGACTATAATTTCTGACTGCTGGAAGGAGTATATAAAATAGAAGGAGGGTGGAGCGCAATTAAACGTAGTTTAGCCAGGAGGAAAACGAAGGACGGCTTGAGCTATTATTTGGCTGAATATGTTTGGTGCAAGAAGGAGCAGGGGGAAAGAAAAATGTATTTATGGCTTTGTTGGATGCTATTATACGTATTTATCTGCCATTAATAGTAGGTGAGCCGAAGGGACCAAATATTTAATTGAACTACGTACGTGGAGGATGGAGGAGATGCTTGTGGGAGGCATGAATGTATGCACATGAAGAAAAGGTATGTTGAAGAATTGAGGTTTTATTTATTCATTGGTGTCTGTGTGTGAATTTTTGTTAAAAGAATTGTTGTTTAATGTTTTTATGTTAGGAAATGTGTATTTTTGATTATTTATTACTCTTTGTTTGTGTATTTTTGGTTATTTGTTCGTGTCTGTGTGTTAAGACAGTGGCGAATTTTTTCTGGTTAACATGATAGTTTTAACTTTGTTTTAGCTTCCTGATTTTGTTTAAGTGAAAATAGATCGATGTGTACATGGACAAAGTTAAGATAGTGCGTAATGCCTAGTTTGCGCAATTCCGTGATTTTTTTTAAAAGTTAAACTAGGTCGATGTGTACATGGACACTGAGTTTGTGTAAGTGTTTTACTTCTTGTTTTGGTTTTGTGTAGTGGGTGGAAGGATCGGCACCATCTTGAAATTGGGGCGCCAATCTTGGCGTCAAAAAAGCAGCGTTTCGCCGAGGGGTACTGCAAAGTAAATTTTAACCCTTTGTATTTGTTTCAGGTAGTGTTGAGAATGCTTTCTCATACAGATATGTAGAAGTAAACTGAATTATAATTTTTAGCGCACAGTTTACTAGATTCCATTTTCATTACCACTGAGGTCCAGAAATTAGCCATACTCTCTGCATGAAATTTCATTTCAAGTCCAGTGTCATTTGAGAGTTCAATTAACTGTTTTCTTTCATTCAGTTGTTACTTTTAACATCTCAGTGGAGGCATGAATTCATGAAAATTTGTTTTGTTTACCTTTGGACAGTATGTTTCAAGTTTTGATCTTAAGAGTTTTGAGATGAGAAACAATGTGATTGCATAATTCTTTTCAGTACAATCATGTGTCCTTTGATATTTTTGGGAAGTTTTTAATGGCAGGAATGACACCAAGAAGCAATGTTTCAAAGATGGCTGTCAACCAGAACAATGCCGAAAGCGCATGTTAAATAAACAACAAAATTCTCACCTTGTATATTTTTGGTTACGTCTCATCACCAGCATCTTATCACTGTTGCTCATTCATAATGCAAATTACGTAGTCCCGATATTCATCCTCTTTTTCTTGATTCTGGTACTTGCGGCGCCATATAAACTTAGCAAAGAAGGAATACAAAATATCCACTGACTGCCGAAGACCTGTCTTGCAAAGCTCATGGTTCTGATGTTGAAAAGGGTACCCTTTGATTTGGTGCCGAATACCAACGCTGGTAGCCTGGTACTGGTTTTCTGATAACCCAGACTTGACTTCAGTGCTATAACAGCCATTTTTATGTTATGTGCCAATGTTTTTCGTAATCTGATTCTATCTTTTTAGTTTAGAGATCAAAGAATATGTAAAAGCTTTATTAAGTATACATTTATGTTTTGTTTATTAATATGACTTTTAGTGTACAAAGTAGCTTGTGAACAGTACACCTTTCAGTTTTTCTGATAGTTAAGCTGCGTAGGAATAAAACTGTGCAATACTAAATCATAGCTGCGTTGTGTGGAAATATATTTGGATGATACTTTATTTGGATCTACAGTGTTGTCTGTCCTGCAGTTGACTGTGTATGCATGAAGTAACAACATCTCTGCAGTTTCAGATAAGTCACTGCTCAGAGGTTGTTTATCCAGTTTGTGTACTGTAAATAGCTTATTAAGTATTTAATTAAAAAAATAGTTTCCATTTATTTAACTTGCAGTTTTCCTGAGAACCAAATAAGTTACATGTTTATGTGTAAACTTAGTATTAATGAGCTACGTTTTTATTTGCTAAATAGATTTAAAATAGAAAATACTAGAAGTAGAAAGGTATACATAATTTTTTGTTGACATTGCTGGAAATAAGGATCTCTATACACTTTCATACTATGACATGCATACTTTATGCCTGAGCTGTACATAACACATTTCTCCTACAGAATAATGCTGTTATCTGTCTGCATCAGAAATACCATATTTACTCACATTTTTTTTCCTCTTATTGTATTCATTTTATTGCTTGAAAATGGAGGAGAAAAATATGCGATATATACTATTGCTGAAGTGGTGACTATAATGATAAACATAGTAGATTAACGAGCACACCTAAAGGCATGCTAATATTATTATATTTTTCAAATGACTTATCAATTTCAATAATATTCTTTTTTCTTATGTAAAATGCTTTCCTATTTGTGCATACGTTTTACTATAGATCAGAAATTTCTGAAACGTTTGTTGGAAGAACTAGGGGGAAAGTTACAGGAAGTGAAGAAATATGCAAGTAAATATGGTAAATCTTGATGACCATCATAAAACTCAGCTGTAATGAAGATAGATAAGGTAATTTGAAATTCGTAGGTCTATGAAATACTGTTTCATCCTTCGATAGTATCTTCATTGTTTTTAGTTATAGCAGCTAGGTTAGATCACATTCATTTGCATTATGTAATAAATTTTCTGTATTTTTAGAACAATTAACTATCTTGTTTAATGTCACTTCATTCCAGGAACCCTGGACAGAATTAATTACATCAAAGGCATTGAGCTTTTATAAACGTATTTCACTTCTTGTGCCTTGATTTAAATACATGATGATGATTTTTGGAGGAATTTGGAAAATGTATAAGGAGTTTGATCTGACCATTTATTAGTCCTTTGACCTTGAAGTTAATATTTTAGCATCTTATCAAGATCATCTCAGCACATGTAATTTATTGATCACTCTTAATTTCGACTCGGTCGAAGTATATGTATTGCTCTTAATATTGGAACAAATGTTAAACTGATAAAATCATTAGTTTAAAGTAATGTTAATTCCCCAAAGAGAGGGATAACTCTTGTTTAAAATTTCAGCTATATCTGATTTATTATAACAGCTGTCAAAGAAAATATTTTCAATCTGGACATTGATAGAAGCTTTTTGATGTCAGTGTAATCAAATGTGTACTTGAGTATAAATAGACAAGAAATTTTGATAATTAGTTAATTTACCATTAATTATCTCAGTCTTAGGATATTTATTGATGAGTTCTGAAGTAAAATTACTCAGCATTCTTTTGATGTTAATAATATACATATTGATTTATTTTTATAACAATGTTAAAACATAGACTGAGTTATATAAAAATTATCAAGTTTTTCATAAAATTTATAGTTATGTCAGTGTTAATAATTGGGACAATTTCTAGTTGTGTTAATTATTAATGCAATGTATATAAATATGTATGTATAATGTGTGTTAGCTTAGTTATATTAATACCATAATTTTTAATTATATTGATACCATAATTTTTAATTGTATTAATACTATAATTTTTATTAAAATTTTGTTAGGCTATAAGGGTTAAATGCAGTAAGTAGTTATTCATTCTTTCCTGATAATTAGAATTGAGGGGGAATAAAGAGTTGAAGACTGTTCAGAGAGACAAAATCAGCTGAAGTTTCATAGCCTATAAATACATATTTATGACATTTTCCCTTTTATTGAAATTGAGTAGCAAATGTTAATGATGGACTATTTGGTAATAGCTTTGGTACCAATAATTTTTACTCAAACAACTGTATGAGAAGACTGTTTCCTGTCATTGTCGGCTCAAAGAAACCACAAAACGACTACAAGAGATTTGGTTTCAGACCTTGAGGTTGCCTCAACTCAAATTAGCCATTATACTGCTGTACGAAGGCTTAACAAGTTTGGACTGTATCTGAGAAAACCAATGTTTGTGTCCTACTCATTCCAGATTACAGAGGGGTCCGTTTAAACTATCGCTTTCGTTATGCTCAGTGGAGCCAGAGCAACTGGGCCCAAGTATTGTTTACTGATGGGTCCAGATATAGTCTGAACAGCAAGTCTCTATGTGTTTTGATCTGGAGAGATAATCATACAACTTGCTTTCCTTTGTCTGTAAAATATCTTGTTTCTGCAACTGCAGTTTAATGATTTAGCGAGGAATCATTACAGATTGCTACACCGAGCTTCATATCCTTCAAATAGGTAACTATAACCACTTGGAGATATATGGGCAAGGTGTCAGAACCCCATGTTAGACTGTTTAGGGGTGCTGTTGCCCCAGAGGTTTTGTAATGAATGACAGTGCTTGACCTTATTGAGCATATGTGGTGTCAGAATACTTGCAAACAGAAGGTATCACTCGAATGCATTGGCTACGTTACTCAACCGACTTGACCTACCTGATTAAGCATGTGTGGGATACCTTAGGGTGACAAATTTCAGCATCCTAATTTCCTCTTTGATTCCTCCAGCAGCTGAATAGTGCACTTTTAGAAGAGTGGTATGCAATTCAACAAGACTTGATCAACACTTTGGTCTATGAAATCAAGATATGAGATATGCATATCTGTTTGAGGTGACTATAAACCATATTAAAGATGAAAATTTTCCACAAGAGGTGACTCAATTTTTCCATTCTTTTCCAGTTTCCATAAATTTGGTTGTTATTTGAATATTTTGCAAATAATGAATTGCCAAACGTTGAAATTTATCTTAACTAATGATTTTATACAAATTTTTATTAATAATTTTTTTTAAGTACGAGTTACATATTGTTTCTGTCATTATCCTTTAATTTTGATGACCAGTATAATTTGCATGCTTATAATATTATGTAGCCCCCCTTCAAAGAGAAAAAGGTTTGGCGACAGAAAACCCTTTTTTGAGACGGAAGCACAAGAGCAGCAAAATATAAGTCATGAAATTTTGTACTAAACAGTAAATTTTTAAATAATGTAGAGCAGAAATTTTGAGGATGATATTTTTAAAAATAAATGCAATTTTAGAGTCTTCTAAAGAGTTGAATCCAAGTCTTTGTTTTTTAGAGTCCACATAATCATAGTTCTTGAGGGAAGTTTTTTGTAACTTTTCTGACGGAATAACACAAATGTAAAAATTTTATATCCCATTTCTTGATTAGTTATATCAAATATCAAAATTTATAATACACATATTTTTATATTTATAACTTACATTTCAGCATCATAAATATTGTAACATTATTACTAAAAGTATGGCTTCATTATTATTATATTTCATTTCAAATTTCTTATTTTACTAAACTAAAAAGCCCCACAGTACTTCAAAAGAAACATTTACATCAAATACGGCATGTCCACTTTGGCTGACTGGTGAGTAACTGCACAAATGGCCAAGTATTACTTGACAGTTATTTATAAAACCTGCATTCCTTATAAAAGGTAACTGGCTTTTAAGAACTTTGCTAATACATTCCGTAATAAAAAAAATTAATTGTGTATTTAAAAAATTATACTCAGTCATAAAATGAGAGCCTTTAACTTTATCTTGTATAAGTATGCCTATATAAAGAGGGTAAAAGAAACAGGTACCTACGTACTATGATAACTACCTAGATATCTCTCCAAAACTGATGATCGATACAGTTTTGTTGACCCATTTACGCAGACTTTGTTGACTCATTTACGCAGACCTCAACATGTGGAAAGGATGTAGGGTTCCGCAAAATAGAAGAACAAGCGACGATGTGGGACAAGCCGCCGTCATTTCGATACCTATTTAGCTGAATTCATTTGGTGGAAAAAAACAGAAAACGCCTTTCGATGCCATTTTGAAAGCTATTTCCTGCCACTTTCCTCACCATTAACTTCAACATTTTCTTTTAACCAGTTTTAAGTAAGTTAATTTTAAGTTTTATAATTTGCATTTAGTATATAGTTTATATATATATATATCTCCGGGATTTCTGGTGTTTAAGTTTTTGTTCCTTTATAATTAGGACTTTTATTTTTAAAAGAATGTATAAAGATAAACCAAAAATCGGCAATGAAAATGCTTATCGCCAAATGTCGCCGAGGTAGTCGTCATAGTACGTAAGTACGAAGAAACAACTGCACAGAGTTAAGCCTTTGTTTCTGAACCAGTAGTTCTTCAACATACAATTATTAGTAACAATCAGGGCCAGTGCTAAACATTTTGCGAACCAACAATCGCAGTTGCAATCTCTGTGGTCCTAAATTATGCTGCCTACCACCTCCCTAAATTGTAAAAATTTTGCTGTCCGTTGCCTCCTCTAAATTCTGAAAATTTTGCTATGCCTAGTTTTACTGCATATTACTTCTCTAAATTCCGAAAATTTGTCCACCCCTAAATGCTGCTGCCCAGTATGACCGCAGCAATTGCGCTGTCTTTGGTGCCATCCCTGGTAACAATACTAATTCACCATAATTTCAAATTATTTTTTTCTCTATGGGTTTCACATTTTAAATTATATTATTACCCATATTCAGTTTTTTAATTGTTCATTTCTTAAATTGTTAATATTTCTTATGCTAAGAGTATTCACTATCGTAACATTTAATATTTCTTATACCAAAAACGATTTTTATATCATTTTCTATACTGATATTCAAAATTATTTCATTCATATTTCACATTTTACCTCATTCTCATAATAATCCAATATTCTAATTCTCAACATTACTTCAAAATTTTTAACACGTCAAAAATATAATTATTAAACATATTAAAATTTGTCTAAGTTTCAAAATTCACTAGGTAGTTTTATTCAACATAATTATATAAAATTCTGATACCATAAAATTTTAATATATATTTTTGTAAAAAAGGGCTATATTTTTATTATCCAATGTAGCAAAATAAACCGCATAATTTATTTAAATTTCACATTAGCATTAATTATTAGCACTTCTTGTGTGAAGGTAACAGCAAACATTTTTAGCTGCACTAATTAATAACTTATTTTATTCATGAAAATACTCAATATAAAATTTTTAAGTCCATGTATAAGGTATTTCTTTTGCTGCCTTAGCATGCATGCCTTTGTGGTGTAGTGGTCAGCACGCTCGGCACATATTTGAGAAATCCGTAGTTGAAGTCCCGGTGAGGGCATTGCTCATTTTTCATATCTCCTGCTTTAAAAAAAGTCCTGATGTCTCCACAGTGGCTCCTGAACTAAAAAAGGTGGTGGATAATGGATCTCTACCACCAGGATTTGGTGATTAGGTCCCCTAATCCCCAGTCGGCCTTTAAAAGGAAGAGTATATAAGGTATTTCTCCCAGCTTCTTAGCATGCCTTCGTGCTTTAGTGGTCAGCACGCTTGGAGCGAATTCGAGAGGTTTGTGGTTCGAGTCCCGGCAAAAGCATTACTCATTTTTCATATCCCCTGCTTTAAAAAAAAAAAATCCTAATGTCTCTACATATATTACTATTTGAGTTTCTTTTTCGCTCGAAGTGACTTTAATTTAATAAACTTAAATGGCAAAATGATAATTATGCAATACTATTATGGAACAGAAAGTTGAACAGAAAAGACATTTTGCCACTAATAGAAGCACATCTTGTAAACATTCTAATTGACCTCTGATTTACTGATACATCGAAGCTTCGAAAGCGTGGAATAATTTTGAATGTTAAATGTTATACAGTGCTAAGTCCAAGATCTGGGCTCAACGGGACTCTTCAGATTCCGGGTTTGGGATTTTTATGGATATTAGATCATCAATTACAATCTAATAAGATGACATGAAGAAATTATAAAATTAAAAATGTAGCATAGTGGTTTATGAAAAAATGAAGCATTTATGACTTAAGAGAATCAAAATTTATAAAAAACTGCTTCCTTTATTAAACATTTCTTTCATTGTTTAAGTTGCTTGATTTTTGCTAATACTTTCTCTTTAATTCTGTAGATAGACATAATTTCTTGTTCAGTTACAAAGTTCTGTTGTCAGGTCTTGTAATTGCCATATTAAGAATTCCCACTAAATTCTTCAACAACCTTTCTGTCACTTTCTTTAGTATCAGTAGTGATATTTTCCGGATTTAGAGCCAAATTGCTGATTTTGTTGCCTGTTAGTTGGTTGATGAATGGAGCATTGTCATCGCAATGAAAAAATTCTGCTGCATCATCTTCATTTATTACCACTTCACATTTCTTCACAAGTTCTATTAATTGGTAGATTTTGCCTATTGTTTGCAATGTTAAAAACCGTCACATTTACGACTATCATCATAAAGCTTAGCTGGCATCTGCTTTATGCTGTTGACGATAGTGCCAGTCTCATGATACATTTGCAAAATTTTCTCTTGCTTCTGTTGTATGCTGAGGTAGTTAGGCCATAATTATACTACTTTAATTAATTATTATACTTAGTTATTTATTAGTTATCCAAGTCCCAAATAAATAAATTCCCACGTACACTTAAAGTTTATTTGAATAAAAAATCGGTTTTTATTAATTCAAACAGGAAAAAGTTTAATCTTTTGGCTTATGACCTTTGGATGATCTTATGAACCACATTTACAAAATAGGTTTTTTTGCATGTGGAAAGAAATTTCTGTTAAATTTCTCCATATCAACACACTGAACTGCTCATTGTGATAAAGTGATGAAAGCAAAGAATAATAAATAATGATTCACCAGGTTGGCACTGGAGATAGAAGTTATTCACTAGGTGTAAAATTCAACAATGTTTTGATGTAGAATGTTTTGGTTTGAGATGCATGGCAAATGAAAAGGCAGCTATAGAGTTAAAGTATTGATTATACAGAATTATGCTAATAAGTTATTGTTTCTTCAGTGTAGAGGTATTTTGTTTAGTACTTAAGAATCGAGACTCTTCACTTGTTTTATTATGAAAAAAAAAAAAGAAAAGTTGCTGGGGATATGGAGGTCTGGAGTTTAGATCATTCCTGATATTGGATGTCTGGAATTTGTGCTGTACTAGAAAATGGATCAGCAGAAGTAAGGAACTTTTTCACTTCCTATTATTAGACATTACAACTTAGGATCCAAGGCATATATCTATTGATGATTATCAGAACAAAACAAAATTCGTAGGCACTACACATATTTGATAAATAAATCCTGAAGAGTTAGCTGAAACAATTATGACGAAGAATCCAAACAGTGGAACAAAGAATCCAAGCCGTACAGTGGGATGAAGAAATCAATGCCTTAACAGAAATATTTTGAAATCATGATGAAGCAATAAAAAGCAGTCGTTTCAGAATCAATATTGCTGTTCATTGACGCACATAGGAAATCCAACAAAATAAAGAACGAACTCAGTACTGTAACATTTAAAAAATATAATTTTTAAGGCTATATGCAGCATCAGGTTGATAGAGGTTAAGTGGAAAAAGAAGTACGTCATCCCAAGGGCAGGTTAAACCAGTTGGGGACCTCTGGTGGTAAAATTTTTGGGCCATTTGAAAGTACTTAATTACCTATATGTTTGAAATATCGGTTCATAATTAATGATGAAATATAAAAAATAATTAAACACAAATTATTACTTAATATTATTAATATGTCAATAAAATTATGAATAATATTTTTAATTCTAAATATTAGTGCAGTAGAATTCCAGAAATCCGCAATGCTTGGGACCAGAGGTTGTGCGGATTTTAGGATTTTGCGAATTTAAGAACAGAAGAGATAAATCATAATATTCAGACTAAAAGTGCAAAATAAATAAGGCATATTAGATACATTTAATTAAATTATTATATACAATAAGATACATGATTACATTAATTTAT
>KK113244.1:79326-133555 GCA_000611955.2 Stegodyphus mimosarum
ATATTTTAAATTAAGGACATATACATTAAAGACATAAAAATGAGGGATATTAATAAAGTATAAAACATTTCATTTTTTTTACATGTTTCAAACATTTTTCTGATAGAGGTTTGTTTCAAAATTTTAAGGTGTTCTAGGGTAAGTTTTTTTTGTAAATTCTATAGATTCATAATCTTTTGTTCTGTGACACAGTTCTGTTGTTCTAAGTATTTTAGGCATTTTTCACATTGTTCTAAAAACTCATTAAAAGATATTTTCTCACTTCTGTCAAATTCACTATCTGTGTCGGTGTCGGAATCATTTTTTTGCTGTGACGAGTTCAAAACAGAGCCAGTGATTTCAACATCAGTCATCTGATATGCCAGTGTTGGCTTATCTGAACACATCATCCATATTAAAAACCTCTTCTGGGCGAAGATTTTTTTCTGCCACTAACACAGAATCATTATTATCTGGTAATTGCGATGTTTTGACTATATATTTATTCAAGACTAAAGTACAAAAAAATAAATAAATAAATAAATAAATAAATAAATTATATAAAAAAAATTTCTGAAATATTTTAAGGTTAAAATAATTGATTATTAAATTAAATAGCTATTAAGCAGAATGTTTAATAAATTTTTTCCTCGATTTCGTTCTATCAAATTCATCAATTATTTTTGAGGTATCAATATTATTTAACACTTCTTGTTCCATATATAATATAGCCGTACAGTTTAATCTTTCTTCTCCATTGTATTTCTTAAATAGCTTTTTACTCTTTTTAAAACAGAGAAAGATTTTTCGCCTGAGCCATTGGAAACTGGAATGGTCAAAAAATTTTTCAAAATAATTTCTACATTAGGAAAAGTTGATGACAGTTCTCGGGCAGCATGATATATTTCTGTGGCAGAATTAATTTTGTCTTCATCTTCTTTTAAAAGTAACAAAATCTGTCGTACTTCATCATCAAATTCTATAACGCTTATATCATCTTATAAATCTCTTTTAATTTTCTATACAGACTTTTTGTTCTACATTCTACAAATTCAGGTTAAAGAATATTGAAAATGTTCTATATTATTTTTATATACTTCATTTCTATGGGCAAGTTCTGCTATTATATTGTCACAAATAAAATTAAAAGAATTCTGCGATTCCACTCATCAAATGTCAAAGATGTTATAGAAGTTGCTTCTTTTTCTATGTCAAAAAATTCATGACTGAATCCTGTAAATTTTTTCAAAGATTTTAACAAATCAGCTCCTTTAAATAGGTTACTTTGAGTTTATTGTAGAGATTTGCTGGTGGCATTGCTTCTGTGTAAAATGGTGTTCCAAATTATTGTGATGAGTATCGTTTCATATCTGCTCATTTTTTTAAAGAAAGTTATGGCCTCCACTACAGTAAGTTTTTTTTCCGAACTTGAAGCATAGATGTCAGATAAGGCTTCTTTTACATAAATGTGATCCATTTTTAATGCCAATATGGCATCTGCTCTTGCCGACTATCTAATATCGTATAATTTTTTTACCATTAAATTATTTTCACACTTCTTCAGCTCTCTATTCAAAATCTGCCGACGACGAGAAGATGGAAAAAAAAAAAAAAACTTTTGCACAAACATAAAATAGTGAACAGTGGTACTACACTTTCTGCAGCAAAACAACCTACTAAATTCAAAGAATGATAAGCGCAAGGAATGTACACTGCTGGCCATTGTAAATGCAACACCTTGAAGGAAGCATGCAAATAACATGAAATTTACAACATGCATATATATATATATAATATTTTATATTATGTATAAGAAAACCAATGAAACAATGGAAAATGCAAGTTGAATTTCTTCAATCTGCCCAGTAGAATGGGAGATACAGAACTGTGCTCCCCCTTTTTTTTGTGCAGTGCACATATATTATTATCTGATTCTGATTTTATAATTTGACAATGATCTAGCATCATGCATACTTTTTGATTAACTAAAACATTACTGTATTTTTATATTTACTCTATGTATATGTATTTAATAATTTGCTACTAGTCACTTTTGGACAGGGTCGTATCCAAGATGCAGCATTTTGAATAATTTTATTAAAAGGAAGGTTTTTCTACGCTGGGAAATGATGCATTTGTAGCATAAAAAAGTTATTTACTTGATGATCCCTTGTATTTTTGAGAAGGTGCTGTTTTTACAACATATTTACTTAGGTTATGCACCATGTTTTTTGAAATAGTGAACTCATCATCAGATTTATGCGCAAGGCTAGATGGATATGAAATTGATTCTCTTTCTTGCATTATACAGTACAAAGTCTGAGATCTGGATGTCCAATATCTGGAATGATTTAAAATCCAGACCTCAAAGCCACCAACAACTTTTTTCTTTGTATGCTTTACTAAGGTGACCGTATTCCCAAATTTTCAGTCGCTGTCCTGATTTTTTACAACTTGTTTTTTGGTCCCGAATTTATAGAATTTGTTCGAATTGCCCTGAAAAACCGTAGTGGGAGAACATAAAAGTTTAACTGCATATATTTATTTAAGTAGTGTAGATTGCAAACTGAGAATTCAAGCTTAAGTTGAGAGACACGTGCCATACCGACTGCATAAACATGCGATTCCCCATCTAGCATTTACCATAGAAAAATTGTAGTGGGGGAGTTCTCTTTGTTCTTCGTGTATTTCTCTTCCCAACACCCCTTGTTTCAAAAATTCAAAGAGTCATAGAAATCAAAGGTTGAATAATTTTAAAAACGTAAAGTTTAATATGTACATTATTTACAAGTAATCACTTACAGATTTGCTCTGATCATAAAAGATTGAAAAACTCATGCCAATCGAAATATCAAATATTTTAATAGGAACTTCATTGTTCCTATTCGACTAATGTGCGAAGCTACGCACGAATCTATCTATCTACCTACAGCTCCCGGTGGAGAGTCTGCCGAAATTCAAAAAAGGCATGCCACGTTTCACACAAAACGCTAGCGCCATCTATCAATTAATCAAAATAATTTCCACACACTCCCCACCTGAACTCTGTCAAGAGTTCACATTAATCTAACAACAATCAAATTTATATCAATAAGTATTCTGACATATAATTATAAAACAATTAATAAGTATATTAAATGAATAGAAAATATAATCAAACTATAATAATTACACTAAACTCCATAAAAATGAATGTTAATATGAAATATAATTTTGACGCTACTTCAGTAAATCTAAACTATTCCTAATCATATGAAACTAAAATAGCAAACATAAACAATAGCACAAAAACATATTGAATCAACTCATATGACTAAATAATAAAAATTGTTTTAAAGTTCTAAAGGATATAATAATTGAACTGGTCGTCTTATTATTGTTCCATCAGCAGTTTTTAGTTCACAGAAACGGACTTTGTCGTCATGACCACGAAAAACTTTTATTACTCTGCCGCACTTCCACAAAAGTTTGCACTTATTGTTTCCTTCTATTAAGACGAGATCGTCAACTTTGAGATCATCATAAAAGTTAGGATTCTCTAATTGACGAGCTGTCCGAAGATCCATTAAATATTGTGTTTTCCATTTAGTCCACAATTGCCTAACCAATAAATCTTGATAAATCTTTCTTTTGGTCAGAGAGAACTTGGTAGAGCCATCTTTAACAATGGAGTTAAAGGTGATAGGTAGTGTAGAATCTTTTTTTCCGAAAATCAAGAAATTGACTGGTTTCAGTGGCAGTGGTTCCTTGTGGTCACTGTACACATAGGTCAATGGACGAGAATTCAAAACAGCTTCCACTTGTGCTAAAACCGTTGACAATTCTTCAGACGTTAGCAAGGCTTTACCGAGAATTTTCCTTAAGCATTCTTTCACTGATTTTACTAATCTCTCATAAAAGCCTCCCCACCAAGCCCCTCGTTCTATTATAAACTTCCATTCGATTTTCTCATTCGACAGAAAATCTTGGAATTTCTCATTTGACAACAGTTTAGAGAAATTTTCGAGTTCCTTTTTTCCCTTTTTAAAAGTTTTTGCGTTATCTGAATAAATTACTCGACAATTGCCTCTCCTAGAGGTGAATCTTTTGAATGCCATCAAGAAAGAATCCGTAGAGAGATTCGGTACAAGTTCCAAATGTATGGCTCTAGTGGTAGCGCAAGTAAATAATGCTACATAGGCTTTTTGATTCCCTTCGACGTTTTTTACGTAAATCGGTCCAGCAAAATCTATGCCGCAAACGTAGAATGGCGGCGTCTCACTGATTCTATCTTCTGGAAGCTGAGAAGTGGTCTGGTCGGCAGATTTCAATGAATATTTTTTACATATAAGGCACTTGTTTATTATTTTCTTGACAAACTGACGTCCTTTTGGGATCCAAAAACGACTACGAATTTCAGCTAAGGTTGTTGCTACTCCTCCATGCATCATTTTAACATGTGTACTTTCTACTATTAAATTCGTTAGCCAGGAGTTTCTTGAAAGAATCGCAGGATGTTTTTCATCATGTGACAAACTAGAATGTTCTAATCTTCCACCTGCTCTCAGTATCCCATTCTGGTCTAAAAAGGGATAAAAAGGATATAAGGATGATTTTTTCCCAACTTTATTTGCTTTTTTCAGAGACTCGATTTCTTTGGGATAAAAGCGTTCTTGTTCAGATCTAATCCAATAATTTTCAGCATCTATTAATTCTTTGGTTGTTAATGAACCTGTCAAATGCTTCGTTTTCCTAATTTTACCAATGAATCGCTTCATCCAACTAGTTATTCTCAGCAATTTTCTTAAATTACTATATTTTGAGATGTCTATTAGCCTTTCTTCAACTGCCGTGCACACAAATTCATAAATATCATTCATGTTCTTGCGATATTCTAATTCTTCTTCAACGATAGGTTTTTCTTTGTTCTGTCGAGGCCACAATTCAGACGACATTCTAAGCCATTCTGGCCCTTGAAACCAGATAGGATTGTTTTTTAGCTCATGAAGTTTAGCTCCCCTCGAAGCCAAGTCAGCTGGGTTACTTTTTCCGGGGCAGTAATGCCAATTTTCTGGGGATGTTAAATTTTGTATTTCTTGAATACGATTTTTAACGAAAAGCTTGAATTTCTTTGCACAGTCCTTTATCCAGAAGAGTGTGACTTTCGAATCAGTCCAGAAAAAACAAGAAAGTTGTAACTTCAAAACTTTAACGATGCTAGTGCCTAACTTAGCCGATAAAAGAGCTCCCTTGAGTTCCAACCTAGGTAAGGTGAGCGGTTTTAAAGGCGCTACTCTAGTCTTAAAAGCAACAAAAACCGTAAATATTTGTTCATTACTGGAAATTATACGCAGATATGCTACTGTACCATACGCTTTTTTGCTAGCGTCAGAAAAAGAGTGCAGCTCAATCCTTTCCACATCACTATTACCAATTGCAGAAAAATAATATCGTGGAATACATATTTCATCCAAACTGGAAACTTCTTTGCACCATTTTTTCCATACAGAACATAAATATTCTTGTAGTTCATCATCCCAATCTAAAGCAAGTACCCAGATTTGTTGCAATATGACTTTGATTCTAAGTACAAACGGAGATAATAGACCTACAGGATCAAAAATTCGTCCTATTGCCTGCAAGACAAAACGTTTAGTATTAACTTGTTTTGACAGAAATGTTATCAAATTTTTGACATCAAAGTAAATTGAGTCATTTTGATTGTCCCAAGCGACTCCTAACACTTTCAATGGAGGGTTTCTAGCTTCCGAAATTTGAGGAGATTCTTCGCATTCAATACCTTCTTTAATCCACAGTTCGCGCAGTTCTTGAGAATTGGTATGCCATTTATGTAAAATCATACTGGCATCTCTAAAAATGCTGATGCATTCTAAACTGGTATTGAAAGCAAGTTCAACATTTTGGTGTCCTCCAATGATGTCATCTACATAAATGTGATCATTTAGGAATTCGCAAGTGGCAGGGGAGGTTTTCTTATATTGTTTCAAATGGTGTTTAATGGTTGCAGCCAATAAAAACGGACTGCTATTTACACCAAATAACACACGAGTGAATCGGTAAGTTATGAAATTTTGTGGATCTTCGAATGGGTTTTCTGTAAACAAAAAACGTGTTACATCTCTGTCTTTCTCATCTACTTCTATCTGCAGAAAAGCCTGCTTTATGTCACTTATAAAGGCTACAGGATGAAGTCTGAAGGCTAATAAAAGTTCGAAAATGTCAGGATACAAATTTGGACCAATATATAAGCAGTCGTTCAACGAAATTTCACCAGGTTCATGTGAGGACGCGTCGAATACGATACGTAGTTTACTAGTAGTTCGATCACTGCGAATGATTTCTCTGTGAGGCAAATAAAATGTGATTTGGGTTTCACATTGTGATTTGAGTTCAGTGTCTGGAACTGGTTCAATGATGTTTTGTTGTAAATAATCTTGTAAAACTGTCTGGTATGAATAAAAAAGTTCGGGGTTATTCTGAAATCGCTTTATGAGTTTCTCAAATCGTTTCACCGCAACCGCTTTATTATTGTGTAACTCATATTTTCTATCAGACTTCCATGGCAGCCTAACCTTGTAACGAGAATTTTTGTATAAAATTTCCGATTCGAATTTTTCCATTATAGCATCTTCCAATGGATCAGATGATTCATTTTCAGACTTTATACCTAAACTTTCAAGTTCCCAAAAGTTTTTTATCTGATCAGATATTATATCTTCCTCAACTACAATATTAAAGGCTGTAGAAGTGCACCTTGTACCTTTAGTGTAACCTAGCAGAGACCAACCGAATAGCGTTTCTGCAGCTACTAAATGTTTGTCTAAACGTTTAAGTTTCCCAGTCACTATATCATAATAATAATCAGCTCCTATCAAAAGAGTTATTTTTTCCTTACAATCCCAAGAGTCTGCGAGTTGTAAACGTTCTAACTGTTTGCCTATAATGTGTTTATTCACATTAGGAGGTGGTAAATCAGAACTTGAAATTTGTTCAGTCACGAGGGCTTCAATTTCGATTTTCGAATTCGGTATTTCCTTGTTCTCTAACTTTATCTTAACAACGTTAAATGTTTTTCTAATGGGTGTTTTATTTCCAAACGTAAATACTGAAAGAGTTTCTGATCGAATAATAGGAAGTTTCAATTTATCCGCGATTTCCTTTCCCACGAAAGAACGCATACTACCTGAATCCAGAAGAGCTCTTATTAAAACCGACTGCGTATTTGTTCGGAGTGTTACGCAACACGTTTGAAGCGAAATGGTTTTAATTTTATTCCCAGAGAATGTTGAAAGAACATGCGAATCTTGTACACTGTCATTTTTTTCTTTTAGTTCTTTCTCAGCCTGAAAGCATATAGAACGGTTATGCTTGCCCTTGCATCTGGAACAAACGACACCACTTTTGCATTCCTTCATTCGATGTTTCGATTTCAAGCATAAAAAACATCTTCCTTGCTTACGCAATAAATTTCTCTTCTCATCAACTGTCAATGACTCACATTTTTCAGTAACATGTTTAGATGTATTACAGAACAGACACCAATTAGTAGTTTTGTTTTCACTAACTGGCGCCAAGAGCTGGTAAGCAGAGGACGTTATACTCTCCTTCCCCCCTTCTTCTCTTTATAAGCACAGGAAGTGTTTTCTGATTTATGGGTAGAGAGCAAAAGATGGTTTCTTTCCCGACATTCTAATTCCGATCGAATAAATTGCATTAACTTATCAACATTAAAAAAGGATGATGAATCCGTTTTACGATTAAACTCTAAAGTTATCTCAGAAGGCAGTGTTTTCATTATTGCCGGGATCAACATATAACTGTATTTATCTGGTGTGACTTCTAACGATTTCAAGCTGCGTATTTCGGTTTCTATAGTGTCACAAAGTTTACGAAGTTTTAAAATGTCACTGGTTTTAGTTACTGGGGTAAGATTCAGGAGTTTTTGCATGTGTGAGTTTATAATGATATCTTTTCTGCCAAACCTGTTTTTAAGAATTTCAACAGCTTCGTCGTAATTTTGTTCCGAAATACAGAAACCTTCTATCGTGTGTGCAGCGTTGCCGCATAAGTACGATTTTAAGTAATTAAATTTTTCGATTTTTGTTAAAGATTCATTATCGTGGATTGCTACTTTGAAAGAGTTCCGAAAACTTGGCCACTGGGTATAATCTCCGTAGAATTTAGAGATAGTTAATTTTGGCAGCCGGGTAAATTTATTGCTTTCGTTTTGAGAATCTTTAGCGGTTTCGTTAAAAATGCTATTTTCATTATCCGAATTTGTCACTTTAGTTAATTCTTTCAATTTTTTATTCGCTCTAAACTGCCATAATTGGATTTTCTCTTCGTATTCGATACAAGATGTTATTTCAGTTTCGAATTCGTCGGTTTCCACTTTCAAATCGCGCTGTATTTGAGCATCTAAATCAGTCAGAGATTTCGATTTCATAATTAATTGATCTAAATTTTCTTCTATTATACTTGTACTAATGTCTTCTTTATCTAATTCCATTTCGAGTTTCTTTAGAATCTTGGACACGGTGGTCCTTAGAACTTTTTGTTTCGATTTCAGTTTAAGAACAGAATCTTCTGCCATGGCTCTACTTTACAACATAGAAAATTTAGCCTTACCTTTTGCTGTCTTCGCACACTTGCTATGTGCTAAATCCAAATTGATGGCCGCATGCACCAGTTTGTTTAAAAAATTCAAAGAGTCATAGAAATCAAAGGTTGAATAATTTTAAAAACGTAAAGTTTAATATGTACATTATTTACAAGTAATCACTTACAGATTTGCTCTGATCATAAAAGATTGAAAAACTCATGCCAATCGAAATATCAAATATTTTAATAGGAACTTCATTGTTCCTATTCGACTAATGTGCGAAGCTACGCACGAATCTATCTATCTACCTACAGCTCCTGGTGGAGAGTCTGCCGAAATTCAAAAAAGGCATGCCACGTTTCACATGAAACGCTAGCGCCATCTATCAATTAATCAAAATAATTTCCACACCCCTAACATACATGGAATTTTTGCTTACAGCTCACAGTTGCTGTTCAGACTTTCATTACATACATGTTCAATGGTGCAATACACGCGTTAGTATGCATCATCTCCTTACACATTATTACGCAGCATCTAAAGATTTTTTTTTTGTAATTTGCTAAAATTTCTTTGTAGATGTATCCATGTAAAATTATCTTTCTTTTCTCATGTTTAGATCGTAAAGTTTTTACTCCATCGTCATTTTGGTTCTGCATAAGGGCTAAAAAAAATTTTTTTTTAAATCTGCCAAAATTATGACATGTAACGATGTACCCATTTGGCAAAATTTTCAATAAGCTATGGTGGACGTACAGATATTAAACTTCATATAAATAGTAATAAACATAAAATGTCAAACTCTGCTGCTGCATCTAGCTCGTGATTAAAGAATTTCTTCAAACAGGAGGAAATGTGCGATAAGGAAGAATAATTAGTTGCAGTGAAAGGTACTTACACACTGCATACCACACTGTTTGCCACAATGATAGCTTTAGGTCTGTGCATTGCATGACCAAGCTGCTTCAAGTGGCATTTGAGCCTAAATTTACATGTGTGCGAACCAAGGCCAAAGCAATAAACTAAATGTTTTCATGACGTATGCTTTAAGAGCTTTGCACAATTATTTGGAAAAATGTTCATTTGTTTCAATCTTAACTGATGAGGCCAATCAAAAGGAAATACAGCTTTTTCCAAAACTTAGATATAGAGGTTGGAGTTCTGGAGCTAGAGTAAGAATTTCAGAATTTAAATCATTACCTAAGGAAACATCCAATAGTCTCAGCAACTATTTTACTGCCTGTCTTGAAGAAAGTAAGTTAAAAGAAAATGCTATTGGTCTTTGTGCTGATAATACAAATTCTAACTTTGGAGGAGCTGATAGACATGGAGAAAATAATATTTTTGTTAAAATGAAACAAAACCTTAATTATGGTTTGATTGGAGTCTGATATGGAGCTCATGTTATCCATAACACAGAAAGACCATCATCTGATGTTTTGCCATTTGATAAAGAAATGATTATTAGTAAGATAAGATTTTAATTATGAGGTATAATAAGATGATATAATTTAAATCTTACACTGTTATAGTAGAAACACCGGGAAATTTCTGTAACTTCTTAGAAACTGAATTTTCAACATATTGACAAACAAAATGGTTAGCATTACTTTCCCGCCATTGAAAGCCTCATTCAAATGTATTTACTACTGAAGGCTTATTTTCAATCTCAAGAAAAGTGTCCCATCTTTGTTTTAAAATTCTTTGAAAAATCCAGTGGCAGAAGCTTGGCTACATTTCATTAACACTTAGGCTTCAATATTTCATAAAGTTATTACAACAACGGAAAATCGAACTGCGTCTGTATTTGATGTAATTGCTTGAATGGATGCTCTGAAAGCTTCAGTATTGAGCAATACAGAGGATAACTTTATTCCAGTAAATGTTAAAAAAACTCTAAAAAAACTTGAAGAGAACAGAGACTTTTCACAGTATGAAGTTACTAAATTTCGAAAAGTTATTATTTCGTTTTATCAGACTGCACTTACTTATTTGGAGAAATGGACAAAAAAAGTATTTCAGGAGATGGAAACGTATAGCTGGATCATATTAAATGAAATCCAGTTTTAATTCTATTTTTGTTCAAATACACATTTACAGCCACAGTTCACTTGGCACTCTAATTGTGCCTATTTTGAGAACATTTACATTTTTTTAATACAATTGCGACAGGAACAGAACACCGTGAAATAACGTCCAAGCAGCAACAGAGTTACAAGTGAAGTAAGCATTTATCCAATATGGCTCTCACCAGAGAGGAAGGTTTTGGTTTACAAAGGTTTCAATTCTCAGATTTTAGGCTGTGAGATAACTACGTTGTCAACGTTACACAAGCTTTGTGGCATAGATTAATCTAGAAATGACACAATCCAAAAATGTTGTTATTATTTTTAGAACAAAGAGGAAATAACCAAATTAAAAAGGAGCAATTAAAAGGCTATTACTAAATTAAATTATAAAGCTAATTTACATATTTTTGTCTTACAAATAGGCACAAATAGAGTGTCAAGTGAATTGTGGCTATAAATCTGAGTTTAAATCAAAATAGAATTAAAAGTGCCTTCACTGCCAAATTTCTTATTCATTGTGGATTCGCATTTCAGTAATGAATCAGTATTCTTCATCTTTAATATGGATCTAAGTTCTACACCTAACAACATTACTATGTCTTTTTCTTTTTTATTTTTAATTACTTATTTTCAGAACATTTACAATTTTTAATACAATTGCAACAGGAATAGGGCACAGCAAAATAACGTCCAAGCAGCAACAGAGTTACAAGCAAAGTAAGCATTTATTCAATATGGCAGCTTATCAAAGAGGAAGGTTTTGGTTTACGGAGGTTTCAGTTCTCATATCTTAGGTTGCGAAATAACTATGTCATCAGCATTACAGAAGCTGTGTGGTATAGATTAATCTAGAAATGACACAGTCCAGAAATATTATTATAATTTCTAGAATAAAAAGGAAATCAAATTAAAAAAGAGCAATTAAAAGGCTATTACTAAATAAAATTACAAAGCTGGTTTACAATTTTTTATCGTACATGCAATCAGCATAATAAGCATAATACTTATAGATTAAAAGTTTACAATTAGTGCTATTTGAATTAAGAATAACTGATTTTTGTTATTCACATAAATCCAGAAATGGTGCCAGAGCTCATATTGCCACACTGGGCGGCAGAATATAGCGAAGCCAAAATTTTTTTTATCTAGAGAAGCACTGAGTAACAGTATTAAAGGATAACAAAATTTTTAGACTTTAGGGGAAGCACTGGGACCCAAAATTTTAGGGGAGACAAGAATTTAAAATACATTGACCTACATATCACCTCCACCACTATAATAATAATAATTTATTTATAATTATATAAAAAGTTATGTATATAGGGTCCTGAATTTCAAACTTTGAAATCTGGTCACCTTATGTTTTATGCATGCACATTTCATTTCCCTCCCTAATAATAAACCACATGGAGACTCCCGGCTCTTAATTTCAGTTCAGCACTAAATAAAATACCTCGTTATTGAAGAAACAGTCACTTTAGCATAAATATGTGGGGTCAATAATTTGGTTACGTAGCTGTGTATCTGCTTGGTATACATCTGAAGCCGAAACATTCTATATAGAAGCATCTTTGATTTACAACTACTATTTTATATCCCTGTTATCAACCTGGCAAATCATTATTTTTATTACATTTTCCTTTCATAACCACATGTTTATCAACACGGCAACCTGAGTAATGACTAAATGTGCCAAGAAATGTTGATGAGGAGCAATTTAACAAATATTTCTTTCTATATCCTAAAAATAGATTTTGTTGATGATACTTATAGATGAAAAGTTTACAGTTAGTGCTATTTGAATTAAGAATAATTGATTTGTTATTCGCATAAATCCAGAACTGGTGCCAGAGCTCATATTGCCACACTGGGCGGCAGAATATAGAGAAGACAAAATTTTTTTTTATTTAGAGAAGGACCGAGTAACAGTATTAAAGAATGACAAAATTTTTAGACTTTTCCTAAAGCACTGGGACACAAAATTTTAGGGCCGAGAAGAATTTAGAACTTAGGGAAGTACTTGGTAGCAGAGTTTAGGACTCGCAGAGACTGTATCAGGCTGTAAGATATCTAGCGCCAGCCTCCGTTAAGCCTTAAGTGTATGGTGGGAATTTATTTACTCAGGATCATGGAGTTTAAAGAAGGAGGTGAAACTCGTATTACCACCTTTCCCAAAAATGGTCCAATTTTGTCACATTATTTATAGGAGCCGCTGCAGTCATTACGTGTTCACTTTACTGTAGTATTTTATATAAGCAGTAACAGCAGAAATATTGATTTGATATCAGTTTGCTTTAAGAATGAGGGATATATTGGAACCTGTTTTGTCCCTGGATGCAACAGTGGTTAAAGAACTGATGAAGAATAAAAATTGGGAATAAAGTATCCAAGTATATTTTAGAGCTCCGAAGGTGAGCAACATTTATATCATGTCTGATCACAATCAAATGAATTTATGTAACTTTGGAGAGCGTCTGGATTGTTAGTAAATAAGAGGATGTCTACAGTATGCTTATAAAAAAGTAGTAAATATAAAATTTGTCAAATATTGCATATATCTTATGTGAATTTAGTGTGCATCAGCATTTCATGCATGAAAGCAGGCAATTGTTAGATTTTAAAGTTAAATAAATTTCTGAAATTATACAAGAATGACAGAATATTTGCACTTTTATTTCATTTGCAGAAAACAAGATAAACTCATTCCTCCGTCTTTTCTGTTTGAAGTAAGTTCTTATAATAAATGGAAATGACAACAGTGCTGCTTATAATTAACATTACTTGCATTATTAAGTGAAAATGTAAGACCAGCAGGGGAAGAATTTGCAATAGCTGAATTTAATAATTTTGATGTACCATTAAATAATGTAGCTAAATCCCTAATATCCCAAAGGTTCGATTGTGTTAAGTTTTTGTACCTAAAATTAATATGTTTGATAGTGGTAAGTGATTGAGTTACGAAAATTTTAACAAAAAGCTCATAATTTATCCTACGAAAAGAAAATTGTAAAGTCCAATGAAATGCTTTATTCTTATCAAAAACAAAAAATACAAATAGCTGTTCATGAATAAGAAAACATTTTGAAATAAAATAGAAATCGTTAAAAGTTTTTAAAAAGAAAGTATAATAAACTATAGCAAACCACAGGATATTGATCATTGATACCAGGTCTTTTAAAACTTCTAAATGCAGGAATTTGTTTAAAAAGTCCTTATATGTTATCATTTGATGCAAAATTTTTGCATAAAGCTAGACATTTCTCGCAAGCTTTCAAATTGCATGTTGCCATCATATTCCAAGCATATGGTCGATTATTAGTACTTCAACATATACATTTTTACTGATTTAATTTAATTCTTGCTGATTTGGAGGATGATTAATAATTCAAAATTATTTATTTCATTACTGTTTCCTATTTAAATTTCTATTTGTAACACAGAATAAAAAAAATGAGGTGGGGAGTGCCAAGTTAAATGTGAAAAAAAAAATTTTTTTTAGAAGTTTGATTGCAACTTCCAGTTTCCTTCCCAACATTACAATTTAGAACAAATTTCAATTAAATGAATTTTTAAGTAGTTTTCAGGAGATACATGTGAATTTGAACTGTTAATGATATAGACATGTATACAATCAACAGCAGTACTTTCTAGCTACAAACAAAAAGAACAAGGGGTTTGGTTTATTTAATTACGCGAAAGAACTCACGGGCTATCTGCCTAAGCAGAGGGATACCTTCATAGAGGACTTTCTTAGGGAAACTGGCTTGTATACATGTTACACACAGGAAAACCTTGAAAATGCCCATGCATGTTGCTGGGGTTTGAACCCAGGACTGATCTGCTAGTGTTCGGCATCTTTTGCCGCTCTGCCGCTGTTGGAAAAAAACAAGGGGCTTGCAAATTGAACACAAATTTTACAAAGGACTCACTTTAGCCTCCTATAGCTCACCCCTGTTTGTAGCAATATAAAACAATACTTTTAAGATTGTTTCAGGATTATTTATGTAATTACTGTTATATTTTTATGTTTTTTAATAACAATAAAATTTTTGTTATTTAATAGAACTTGTTTCTTTCACTGTGAGTCTTTAATTGTTGAAAGAGAGATATTAAATTGAGAATAAAAAAGTAAATAGTTACTGCAAAAGAAAATGGACTTAAGTTTTACATAGGTAATACTATTTTTTAAATACAGCAGCAAGCATACATTAGGTATTCTGATATTAAACTGGTAGCTTTGCAACAAATGTATTAGACTCTATAAGCAAATAATCAGTTCAGCAAATGAAAATAAAAAATAGGAGATCTTTTCCAGTAAAAAAAGATAATATATGCAAAACAGTTTTTTCAAAAAACTTACGTGTACCAATTTGAAACTTAGCATTGAGAAAATATCAGCTCATTATAACTGATTATATTTTTCTAAGCATAAAAAATACATCTCTTAGGGTATTGAACGGAATAGAATGATTTGCTTTGAAAACTTAATTTACTACATTTAATTTAAAAAAAAATCTGTTGTAAGTAAGGAGAGTAATATATAATTTGAATTGGCCAACAGCTCATTGTCTGCATACATATCTTTTTGTGGAAAAGAGTTTGGCACGTGTACTTTTAAAACACAAAAGTTCTACATTATTTTTTAGTTAAAATACTGCATTTATTCATTAAAAGTTAGCTCAAGCAGGACAAAATTAAAGATATATTGAATTAGTTTGAATGTATTTATTTTTTAACTGCTTGTGCTCTTTATATTTAATTATGAACAATATAAAGAGAATTCAGAGTAACCAAATGTTCAGAATACTTAACTGAATTTAAATCTGAATTCTTTTTAAAATCTTGTCAAATCAATTTGAAGCATAATTCAGTCTCCTAAAATAATAAATTTACAGAAACTTTTAACAGAAAACAATAAAAGTACCAAAATCAAAACTGACATTTGATTTATAAACAAGAATAACTCATTATGACAGTAAAGAAAATTTACTGATTGAAGCACAAAATTCTGTAAGATTCATTAAAATTTCATCACAGTTTATATCAAACTGGGGTAAGGTATTTTAGCATTTTACAAAGTGGGAGATACAAAGAACCTATAATTAACTTATAACCTAAAATTAACATATATACAGTAAGTATTATTAATAGTAATGTGACTATTTTTCTAAGGGGGGACTGAAAAAAGATCTTCAAATTTATCATTCACAAAAAGTACTACAATCCTTTTACTATGAAAGCTATAAATTAATTTTATAATTTGAGAAATATAATCATTAGTAAACAGAATATTATATGATAAACTTAAAAATTTTTACATAAAGTTGTAAAGATAATCCATCTGTGAAGTAATAAATTCTTGTCAAAAGTCTCCTGGGCAATAGCCTTATCTCTTATCTAATGCAGGAAATAATTTTTCAAACGTTGATTAACATAATCCACCACATAAAAACATGAAACATTTCTTCTTTCGTTACAAAGCTAAGCTGCCTGGCGTTGCAATAAAAGTTTACATTTGGAACGGATAAAATAGAACATCAGTATCGTCTAGTGATTGCAGCATTTTTTCGACATAAGCTTTCCTCCTTCTTTATACTCCATGCTCAGGACTTAGATAAGCCTTAAGCATGTGCAAGAAATAGACATAAGTATAGTAAATAACTAAATTAAAACAATTCAGGCTTAATTGTCTGAGTGCACGACAAAATTTAGCGCAAGTATTTGTCTTTCGTCGCTAATCTCATGATATGTAGCCAATGATGCACAGCGGATGCTATTAGGCTAGGCTTTAAAATTATGCTTTACTGATTCCACGGAATTTCAGTTAATGTAGCAGATTGCTCTGTTCCTTAACTTTCTGATTTAATCCAGCTTTCAGGCTGTTTACAGCAGCTTTATGAAAATTAGTTTGAACTTTCAATTATGTTAAAAAGAATTTCTAATTCTGGAGCTGCAACAGGATCTATGAAGTGAAAGCATGTTTTGATGTCCATTAAACAAAAAGTGGAATTGCTGCAAAGAATGGATAAAGGTATATCCGTTTCAAAATTATGCAAGGAGTATGGCATTAGAAAGTCAACTGTATATGACATAAAAAAACAGAAAATCTTTTTTAATTTTTTGTGAATTTTGACACCCTACTTGCAGTAAATAACAGAAAAATTATTCGTTATGCTAAAAGTGACGATCATGACAAAGTGATGATTGAATGGGACAGACAGCATTGCAACGAGGTGTGAGATTGACTGGTCCAATGCTAATACCTCAAGCCAAAATATTTTATGAAGAAATGAACTTAAAAACTGTGTGCGCATATTTGACAGGTTGGTTAACCAAATTTAAAAAGGTATAAGGCAATTAATAATTTGAGGTGAAAAAGCTTCAACTGATACTGAAGCTGCTGAAATATTTGCAGATAAGTTCATTGAACTCATTAATAGTGAAACTTTATCTCGAGAACAAATTTATAATGCTGATGAAACTGGTCTTTTCTGGCAATGTATACTACGAAATACCTTGGCAATCTCTACAGAAAAGGCTCCAACTGGTGTCAAATATTACAAAGTGAGACTAACAATTTGAGCATGCACAAATGCTGCGAGAAGGTAGGAACTTTTCGTAATCCGAGTCTACTCTAGGGACTAAATCACTAGTCTGCTCTGGGGAAGGCAAATTGAGCAGATTATCCAAGATCGTTGAATTTGTCTCCTGAATAATGGGCAGGACACATTCTTCTATAAACCTACAAGGCCATTTCATGCTCTCGATCTTGCCATCTATTAACCATCTCTGTTGCCATTTGCACTTTTAGTGTTGGGAATCATCTTTACTACAGTGATCATTATCCTATTTTCTTATCTCTCGTACAAAGAGGAGCAAACCCCCATGTCGAGATCCCTTCTGTTTATATTTGCTAGTGCAGACTGAGAACTCTTCTTTTGGAGAGCTGACATAAGAAACGGTAAAAGATGTGCATTTTGATGATGCTATGGAAGCAATTACTAATGCTGTTATTCAGATAGCTATGCTCTCTATTTGTAG
Organism: Stegodyphus mimosarum; assembly: GCA_000611955.2. Taxonomy (NCBI): domain Eukaryota; kingdom Metazoa; phylum Arthropoda; class Arachnida; order Araneae; family Eresidae; genus Stegodyphus; species Stegodyphus mimosarum. The sequence goes on from KK113244.1 coordinate 97,018, forward strand.
AACATCAGGGATACTGCTAGGATACTTAAAACCACGGTGGAACTGTAATTGCCAAGAAGCACTGAAAAAACAGAGGAATGCTTGGGGAATTTTTCTTAGATACCCTACTTTGCAAAACCTTATGGCTTTTAAAAGAGCTGAAGCAAATGCACAAAGCATCAGACAGCAGAGCCAGAGGGATTTCTGGATTTCATATGTGTCATCAATAACATCCTCTATGCCAAGCAAGCGGGGTTAGGAAGGAGTTAGAAAAGCATGTGGAATGTATAAAGACCACTCACATTCCTTTCTGGAAAAAGATGGCCGATTGATTAGCTCAGTAGAAGAAATCGCGACTACTGTTGGCAAGACATTTGCTGTGTTTCTTCAAGCAGAAATTATTCACCTGCATTTCTTTTTATCAAGCAGCATTGTAAGAGAAATCCCATTGCATCCAACTCAGCCCTATGATAGAGATTTTACAATGCTTGAGTTAGAGAGAGCTTTGTTACAGATACATAGATTTTGTCCAGGTCTTGTCTGCGTATTGATGGCATAAGTTATGAAATGCTGAACCATTTGTCCCGTAAGTTGCTAACTCCCCTTCTTGCTGTTTACAATAGGGTATGGAAGGAGTGTAACATTCCCAGTGCATGGAGAAGGGTGTTGTTATTTCTATCGCCAAGCCAGGAAAAGATCCGAGGAATCCTTCAACTAATTGGCTGAGTCCTTATGAGTTCGGTATGCAAGCTATTTGAAAAAAAATGGTAAACAGCTACCTAGTCTATTTCTTGGAAAGAATAATATTATATCGCCTTATCAACGCGGTTTTTGAAAGGGAAGGACAACCACAGATAACATGCTCCTTTTGGAGACATCTATTCACAAAGCTTGTTTTAGAAGAAACCATCTTGTCTCAATTTTTTTTATATTGAGAATGCTTATGACAAGGAATGGAGATATGGTATACTTCGTGATCTTCATGACAATGGCTTGAATGTCAGTCTGCTGTATTTCATTCAGAATTTTTCAGAACTTTTCCAAGGATTGGCTGTCTTTTGTCAGAAGTTTTTGAACAGGAAGAGGGGGTGCTTCAAGGCTGTGTGCCTATTATAACCCTATTCAGAAAAATATACTTGGTGTTAAAAGAACTTCCCACCATTTTAGGATCTGTATATGCTGATGATCTGCAAATTAACTGTCGAGGGACAGACATGAGACATGTAGAGAGGCAATTGCAGATTGCTTTGAACAGGATTCAGGAATGGTCAAACAAACAAGGATTTGTGTTTTCGAAATAGAAGACTGTGTGTGTGCACTTTTATAGAAAGCAAGGTCTCTATCCCGAGTCTGAGTTATATCTTAATGGTTCAATGATTCCATTTGTACCTGAAGTAAAATTTTTAGGCGTGATGTTTGACCGAATATTGACTTTGCTTTTTCATGTCTTAAACCTGAGAAAAAAGTGACAGAGCGCTTGTGTGCTCTAGGCTGGATGATGGCTCCAGTTGTTCATGGATCCACTTGGTCTTTAGTGTTGTTAAAACTAGATCCTGTTTGTCATCAAGGTCTATGGATTTGTTCTGGAACTTTCAAGACATCTCCTGTCCGAAGCCTTTATATTTGCTGTAACGAACCATCACTTCATCTGAGGTATGAGCAGTTGTCTCTTTTGCAGTATTTTAATATACTGTCTCAGCCTGATCATCCTAATAAGCTGTGCTTACTTGATAACATGCGTAACATTTTATTTGAAGCACGTTCATCTTGTGTACATTCTTTTCCTTTAAGAGTGTGTTCTCTGATTGAGGAACTCTTCGTATCTGATATGTCCACCCAAGCACTACAGCATTTTGAAATCCCACCTTGAGAAAATACACGATTCCAGCTTCTTCATGTTTTCAACTGTCACATCAAAATAAACACTAACGAGATCTATTTCCTGAGTTATCATCTATAAAAGATGATGCAACTCCAGATGGTATGATAGATGTAATAGCCACCTGAACAAATTTAAATTAGACATGGAAAAATTATTTGACGATATTTTTAAATTGAAAGTATACGACTGGATGAAAAATACATTTACTGCAAATATTTAACAGGCTGATACAACTTACCAAGAAGAACTGTTAGAAATTAGATATGATGAAGAAAGTAAACATAAATTCGACAGTGGTGGCTATGAGAACTTTGGCAAAGTAAAGTACCAGGCTTGTATCCAAATATGTTTAAAATAGTATTCAGTTTATTGATACCTTTCCTTACCTCATATCTTATAGAATTAAGATCAGTAAATCATATTATGATCAAATAAAGAAACTGCCTGAATATTTCAGAAACAGGAGACCTTTGTTTGCTGCTTACAAAAATTGAACCAGATATTCACTATTTAGTTTCCCACCATCAGCCTCAGGGATCCAACTAATAATTCAATTAACTAATGTAATTTCTATATATGCAATGTATAAATAAAAAGATCAATTAACTGTAGTAAATTGTTTTGTACAGATTTAGTCTGCAAACTTAGCAAAAATCAGACATAAAGTACTTGATAAGTAATTATTATAATATACTTTGCTGTAACTTCGCTTTATAATTTTATAAGTTACTTCCATACTTTGTAAATCACCATTACCGTGGAACCGGTGGGCGGTTAGAAAATTTTCTGCATAGCTGTTGTATTTTCAGTAGTAAAATCAAGAGTAGGATTCTCAGTACACAACCTGACTATTAAATTTAGAAAAGATGTGTGATTCTAATTGCAAGCACAAGGAAAATATCAAAAAGATAGAAGACTTATCACGCATCTATAACCATTAGGGATATATGCTATAATGAATATTAAAAAAGTGCAAAATATTCACCTAGTAAAAATATGCTGTGCACATTATCAACAATCAAAAACTGACTCCAATGAATGCTTTAAAAAATTTTTTTGTAATACACTTCAAAGATATTCTAAAAAATCTTTCAAAAATCCAATAAAATTAGCAGCTAAGAATCTTTTTTTAGGAGGGGAAGCATTTACTCTTAAATTCCGAAAAACAATCATATAAAAAATGATTGTCATACCTGCATTAAAAACCAATATTTTAAAAAGGTAATCTAGTTTTAGGACTAACACACAAATTGATGGAAACTTGTCACCAAAATATTCGTGAGAATCATTCATGCTGAAATAATATTGACCTAAAAATCTAAAATCCATCCAGGTTGCTTGAAAACTTCCTCCAGCAATACTTCATTCATCACTCCATCTTAGTGAAATTAGGACTGTGCTCAGTAAGGTGTTAAGTTCAGGACCACAAGATTTTATAAATGGAGAAGAGTTTTCCGTACAAAATACATGGGTGAAATGACAACCATTTTTCAAGGCATGTATAGCTGCAGTGTATGATGCACCAAGGCAGTTACTTTCGGTCACCAAATATAGTGATGTTTTATCACCATTAGACTTCATCAGAAGGTCATTAGAATGGCCTAAGAATCACAAACTTCAGCTAACAGTTAAAAACCTACTTTATTTAACATTTAAAATAAGAAAAGCACATCTCGCAAGAGGCTAAATATTTAAACATTACACACACACACGAGCTGATGCCAGATATTAGCCATGAACAGGCAAAAAAAAAGGTGAAGTAGTTAGTCAGTCTTGATGAAAAAGTTCAAGTTTTATCCTTGTGCTGTGGCGAGCATATATGCGTATTAAGCAGCAAGATGAATATTGCCACTCACTAGAATGCGTAATACCGCCATAGGACTTTTATGGACATTTTATGTTACTGAACTGATTTCTAAAAGGTAATTTGTGCATTTCAACAATTTCTGCACTTGCAGATGTACAGTCTAATTTTGTAAGAATTGTGCCTTTAGCTATGGGGAGTAAAGTTATTGGTATCTGAAAATGTTTAAACTTTTCAAAAACTTCTTCGATATATGAAGGTCCCATTGTTGTTTTCTATGAATTCAATTCCAAATAACTTTCTAGTTCTGCCTAATACTTTAAGGTAAATAAAACTCAACTGTGAGATTACTATACAATGTTGATCTTTACTAAAAATTGCAATATCATCTATGTATAAAAAGAAAATTACATTAGAGCTCTTACAAACACTATTACATCATAGTATTTTCTTAAAATGTAGATTTTCTAAAGTATTTTCAAATTCACAAAACCATTCGTGGTCTCTTTGATGCAGAGCGTAAGTTGCCCTGTGTAATAACACACTTTAGTTTCCTCTTCAATAAATCCCCCTGCCTGGGTCATATATGTTTTCTCATTTAGCTTTCCATATAAATATGCATTTTTCACGCCTATTTGACAGTCCATCCATACAAACATACTAGTGTTGTCAACATTTTTCTTGTGATTGAAAAATTTACTATAGGACTGTAAACGTCTTCAAAATCTTTACCTCTTTTCTGTCTGAATCCCTGTGCAACTAGACGCGCTTTATATTTTTATTTCCTTTTAGCATATAGACTGATTTTTTTTCCTTGGCATAATTTTCTTTTCTGGCTTCTGAACTAATTCCAAAACCTTCCTTTTCTTCATAATGTCAATTTCTTCCCTCATTTCCTTATCCCATTTTTCAGCACTTGTGGATTTCCATGCTAAAATTTTGTGGGATAATAATTTCTACAGAATTTGTCTCTTCAGATGCAAAACTATCCTCCTGTTCTACAAAATTAATTTTTCTGGAGTACTCGTTTTTGCTACTAAAGTCAAACATAGCTTTTTCAAATTTAACATTTCTAACATCACATTATTTTGCAGTGTCGTTACGGAGCCTACAATGAGTGTCTGTTTCTTCTACATAGTAATATGTATCTGTGTGTTCCATCTGACCTCTTTAACTGCCTTTCTTTGTCATTTTAAGTGTGAACCGTTTTTCGGTGTACATTTGTGTTCTGTAAAAGTTTCTTGTTCTTTATCCAATTCTGATAACATCTCTGAGTCTTCTAGTCTTTTAAACTTAGTTTTTGATTTCTGGACCAGGATGCTATATGTGCTGCATCACATTGCAGGTTTTTGTTAATCTCTGTTCTTCCTGATAGTCATAGTCTATAACTCCTAGTTTCCTTTGCGTGTCCTACCATGGCTCCTTCTTTGCATCTCATTTGTAATATATCTCTAATTTGTTTTGGTGTGCCAACATAGGCTTTAGAAATTACATTAAATTAAACAACACTGGGTTTTCTATTGAGGAACTTTTCGTAAGGAGTTTGGTTATTCTTATCCTGTTCCACGTATGTGTGAAACATCTAAGAGCTTCTGCCCAACATCCTTTTCCCATTTTACTGTCATTAAGCATACCTTTAACTGTGTCTAATGGCATTCAGTTAAAATGTTCACACACACCATTCTCTTCTGGGGCGTATGCATTTGTACATTCAACACTAATTCTGCTAGAATTGTTTCTGGAGGCCTTTCTCAAAAGTGAGTTTTTAGTGAAGGAATTCAGAATCGTGGCAGCTTGAAAGGAAAACAGTACAAGAAATGACAAACGCTACGTAAAACGTTCATGCTGGATACATGAACCAAGAGGGAAAATCGCCGATATAACGTCTGTTGTGCTCTTAACTGTGTACATGTTGAAATTTGTTAGTTCCTTTGGCGATCGTTTTGAGTTAACGAGTAAAATAAAAGCAATTTGAATCTTTGCATTTAGCATTCCAAGTACCCTTGGAATTGCCTGTTTACAGAATTCACCACCATTATCGGTGCATATACTAATTATTTTTCTCTTAGTCAATTTTTCATTCGCCTGTGATAGTTCTTAAAGTTAGCAGATGATTCGCTTTTATTTTTCACAGTATACGGTTACTAATCTACTGTAGTCATCTAAAATAGCAAGGAAATATTTACTCCCACCTTTAGATGGAACTGGGAACAGGATAGAGATATCTAAAGAATCTAACTGGAATGTCTTATTGGATCTCTTTGGGACAGTTTTAAAAGTTAATTCTACTAGATTTAGCAGTAATACATGGTTTGCAGTTCACTGTTGGTTTTTCAATTTCTGGTAACCCTTTCATGCTTTCATTTTTACTGGTATTCTGAATATAATCGGAGTTTATGCAGCAAGATCTTTGATGCCATAGCATTGCATCATCTGTTTTATTTAACTTTCCAGTTTTCATACTGTAACCAGCTTTTTTTTATCTGTTGCATACTTAAGCGGTTTTACGTGATAAAGTCCGTCATATCGTGTCGCATAATATTATCTATCTCAGTCATTGAAATATATCCTTACCCTCTCATTTGAACCTACAAGTTGGGGCACCTGCCTTTTCTAACATTACTCTCAATAATAAATCTTAGATTTGGATTATATTGCTTCTTAGATTTGGATTATACAACCCATTTTTGAATTCAGGCCGATTTATTTGGACTACTTTTACTGTAAATTTTGATGGCACCTTTTCCTAGTATGTTATTTTCAAAATTTTCTACAACTAGAGATCATTTATTTGTGTATCATTTATCTCCACAAAATTTATCATTAAATTTCTTTTATTACAGAACTGAGTTGTAACTGCCATATCCACAACCCAATTAAATTTATTTGCATTACCTCCTTTATCTGTAGTTGACACATAATTTTCTACTAACATTAACTCTTTATCTTTAAACTGTCCATTTTTAATTTCTGATCTTTACTTAAATTTTCTGTACACTGAGTGATAAGTTTCCATTTGTATGACACCTTTAACAAGGTCCTGTGCAATCGTATTCCCCATGTTTTTCTTAGATTTAGTTTTACTTTCAATGCTATTTTCCCCTGCATTTGTGCTAATAGTATTAAATATGCTTACCTTGCTGTCTTCTAAGTCAGCATGTATGTGGTGAAGTCGACTTTCTTCGCTTACCGGTTCTTCAGCAATCTTTTCCAACTTAAAATCCTCATCCTTCCACCTATAAATCTATTGTATAATTTCAGAGTATTCCTTGGATAACTTCTGAATTGTCTGAAACCTTTCAAAAAGATCTGCTAAGTTGTGTCCAGCTTTGGCTACCTTTTTCACAGCCATTTTTATCCTCGCAATGAGTAATCCCATTTCTTCATCGGTGAAAATATAATGCTGAAAAATTCATCCAGAAGCTGGATTATTCTTGCTCTTGTTTTTGGTTGTTTACTTCTGTAGAACCTCCCATGCTTCTTCAGTTGAACATTCTTGTATCAATGGCCTGAACTCAGTTTTAATTCTACACAGTTAAGGCTCTATTTCCTCTGAATGTGAAATCCTGCTTTTCATGCCCTGTTGCACTTTTGTACAATTCTTTACTTTCTATGAAGCTCCAACAATTTCTGTCTAGCAGCATCTTTATGTAGACTTTCCATCGGTTCCAGTTGTCATGGTTTAACAGCTCAAACCCTTCTGGTAGTAATGATATCTTCAGTTCTATGTGAGCACAAAAGCTTGAACCAACTTCTGAAACATATCAGCTTCTTTTCTTAGGTAATGGCCCTTTTTGCCTACATTCCTTTAGTGCTAAGCTGAACAGAGCCCATAACCTGTTGGCATTCGAATTGTAACAAACTACCATGCTTAAATAAAAACTGTGACTACCAAATTTACTTGCGTAATAGTCGCACTTTTTTTGCTAATTTTTCGTTGTGAAAGTCGAGGTGTAACTATTAATCTACTACACAGTATTGTACACTTTTGACGACTTTTTCTGCAAATCAAAAGCAAATTAGAGTGATCTAAAAAAAAAAGGGAGGAAAGGTTTCAGATTTTAAATTACGTCCAAAGGGGGTTAACATTTTGTCTGTTACCTTTATTTACTAAATATCATGTTCTTCGCACTTAAACCATAAAATTCAGTTCAACAGCAATATCGCAAAATAATTTTAAAATGAGTATATCTTTAGAATTTCTGATACACAGTTCCGCATGCTTTAGATAAAAAGGTTGCCCTGCTCCGTAGAGTGTTGCTATTGCTCGCTTTTAAATCCTTTGAGTTTGATCATTAAAAATTCGTTAAAGTTTTAAAAAATATGAAATAGATAATAAAACAAATTCCAAATTTGGGCTTTCAGATGCGCATATTCAGGTGGAAACGTATATTATTCAAAATTGGATGGCTCTAGATACCGTTGTTTTATCACATTTGGAGAAATATACATACATTTTTGCAGGCTCTTCATTATTTAATTTCTTTAAATATAATACAGGGCTGCAATGTTTTGTGACAACAATTTCAAAAGTGATTCAGACTTTTTAATGTTTCCAACGCAAAATCACAAAACGAAAACAATAGTCCTTCAGAGACAAAGCCCCTTTGGACTAAAAGCAGCAAATCTCACTGATTCCATCATATAAGTACACATCATCAGCCAATCCTCCATAACTACATAACTGGCCAATCAGCGACAACCACGTTAGTTTTCCGCCGATTGATCTCTAATCTAATTTGCATGAGGAAAAACCAGAAACAAAACATTAAGTCAACAGGTTATAATGTCACAAAATATGCACTGCTATCAAAAATCCTGCCAAATGCGAGGTTAGAGGAGTTCTTTTGGACAAAAACTGTCAGTGGCTGATATTCATCTTGAATTAGGTTTTTAATATGGACCAGACTTTATGAGTGGAGGTGTAATACATCATTAGGTGAAATTTTTCAAAGGAAGAACAAACATTCAACAAGGAGTGGGGGGCTGTCTGTGGTGAGTGATCATCTTTTGAAAAGATTTGATGACAAAATTGTCAGATCCGTTGAGTCACAATCTTGGCACTTTAACAACAGTTTCTGAACATTTCTTGGACTGTATTGTACAAGGTAAGATATCAGAAATTAGACTATCAGCAGTTCTGGGCTTAATGGCTACCAACAATTCTCATGGCAATTCACAAAGCCAATCGAATGGATGCTGCCTTACACTTTTTTCTCCGGTTCCACATGGAAGCGGAGGAGTTTTTGAACAGAATAGTGACTGGTGATGAGATTTCGGTAGCACATGTGAACGCTGAGATAAAACGGCAGTCAATGGCAAGGAGACATAACTGTTTTTCCAACCCAGTTGAGGAAAGCCCATTGAACTTTGTGAGCAAGGAAGGTTATTGTAGCCATGTTTTGGGATGCTAATGGAATCTTGCTTGCTGAATTCATGGAGTATGGTATGGCATTCAATTCTGAAGTGTCCTGTAACACTTTGAGAAAACTGAAAAGAGCCATCGAGAACAAATGTCGGGGCCTGCTGAGATCTGGGATTGTGTTCATGCATGACAGTGCTCAGCGCACACAAGATTTTTTTGCGCCAGTTCAAATGGGGCATGGACTTAGCTCCGTCAGGTTACAATCTGTTTCCTGCAATGAAGAAGTGGTTTGAGAGACTGCCCTTCGCTGATGATGAGGAACTGCAAATCCCTGTGACATGTTGTTTAAAGTCGCAGGTGGCTGAGTTGTATGCAGAATGGATTGGTAAGTTAGTAAAACTCTATGACAAGTGCTTAAATGTACATGATGACTATCTCAAAAAATAGGATAATGGTACCTTTGAGATGAAAGTAAAAATTTTATTGAGTTTATATGGGTTTTTTTATTTACAGCAGATGACGTTAATTTCCGAATTGCCCTCATATATAAAAATAAAGCAGTGACTGGCTCGAAAAATTGAAAGAACAGGTTACTGTATGCTTATTAACATGTAATATGAATCCAACAACTAAGAAGATTGCACTGTTTATTGAAAAAAAGCAGGGAACCTCAGTGTTTAAAATAAGTCTAGAATTAATATCTAACTTATCATAAAACTGATGGATGACAAGTTGTATTTTCATCAACTTTCCTTTGTAAAAGGACAAACTGAAAATAATAAAAAAAAAATTGCTTCAGTAATTCGAGAACTGTACTCTACACTTTTGAAGAAAAACATCAGTTCCTCTTTCTGCAAATATAATTCCCAGGTCTTAGACAATACAGGTATCAATACAGGTCTTAGAGCAGGGTTTTATAAAAGCTTTCAAATGCCATTATGTAAAAGGTGATCAGAAAATGATAAATAGAACTGAATTTTGCAGAATTTCATATAAGATAAAGGACAAAGTGATGTCTCTGCTAGAGGCCATGCATTTACATTCAGTACGGGTGTGAGTCTTGTAAAACACAGTTAAAAACTGTTATAAAAAGTATGGATTTTAAGTAAATGAAGCATCGGAGGAATTGTAGCTTATGTTTCAAGCATTAGTAAGGGGAGTGATGAAAAATTCATTTTTAGTATATGTGTCACTTGACAATAATATCTGGACAAAGTATGTAAAAACTGACTATGGTGTTATTGAAAATGTTAAAAGAACTGTAGAAACTGACAGCAAAGGTGATACACAAAATGTGATGTCATTCCAACATCAATAAAATTTAGAAATTCACTATAGAAAACGTTTTAACAGAAAAGTGCTAATAAAAAATATCACCAGCAATATTCCAAAATTGAGAATAAAATTCAAACCTGTTGATAAGCAATAAGAGACAAACACACATAGAACAGTTGTTTGTAAAAGATAAAATTTATCAAGAATGCAATTATAAATTTTTTTTATAAAAATTTAAAAATAAATTTAAAATTGCATAAACAATTTAATTTAAGTATTAATTTTCAGTTATTATTTTAGGATTAATTATTGGATAAGTTGTTAGTTATTATTTTACTAGGTATGTTTAAAACTGGTATCACAGTTGGCAATGCAGAAAATGTCATATATTAAACTCAGGTGCTTAATGAACTGAACTATATTTGGAATAGAATTATTTTAACCCTATGAGGACCAGCATGCAGAGAATGAAGCGCAGCCATGAGACAGACCCCCCCCCCGAAATGGAATGTCGCCACCAGCCCACATTTTCAGCAGTTAAGCCTACTTTTACAAGAAAATTCATATAAAATCAGCATTTTAATATACTTACCTTAATTTTTGAAGTTATGTACTTAATATACTAATTCTTAATATGTAGTAATATAATGAATATCACTTTAATAGAAATAAATAAAACAGGCAAAATATTAAAATTCTAACTATATGCATGAAAACAAATACTATACACATGAAAACAAAATTACAAATAGGAAATGTAAAAGAAAATTAAGCAATAATTATCTGTAGGTAATTAAATTCCAATTTACAGTAATTTCTGGTGTGTGTGGAATAATTTAACACAAGGATCGACACATAATACAATGACGGCTTTTTTTACCAAGCAAATACATCATGCATTGGGAAAGCTGACGTCTTTCCCTTTCTGTAGCAATGCTGTAAAGTTACTTTTTAATTAATAAAGAAAATGTATGTTAAATTTTGAAGTAAATATAAAAAAGGACAACTGATCTATCACAGAAGTTTGGCGATGTTACACCCGCTATAGTCAGCTGGATGCATTTTCTCACATTCTCCAAACCAAAAACAACATAAATGAAAACATTGAGCTGGATGCACTTCCCCACATTCTAATAATGAAAATGGAAAGAATAAAAATGCAGACAACAAAAAAACGAAATTCCTAATGAAATAAACATGCCGGTATCCTTTTAACTTAGCTGTGATTTCCAGTTTGTTTACACCAATAAATCTATCAAAACCAGAAGCACAGAACAGAAACTGATGCTCATACGTGAAGGACAAAAGCCATATGACTTAACTGATGTGAAAACCATTACCATTTAGCACCATCTTTTGGCATTTAAAAATTTTCAAAAATCGTTCCATTTTCAAGTTATGCATCCACGACACTGGGTTGAAGAGATTGATCGCAGCTTTTTGCAAATAAGCAATGCTGGGCTGGTAAGAGTAGAATTGTTGTGGCTTGCCTGCATGATATTGGTCCTGAATGGATTAATAAGTGGCAGGTACTGTATATTATAATGTTGAAGTCACTTGTAATGCCAAATTTGGGGCATTCTGTGATGTTTGAAAGTGAAAGCAGATCACTGTGTACATGGAGAGAGCAACAGTTTCGTTCTACACTAATTGAAACTTCTCTCATTACGTATTCTGCTGCAGGGGGAAAAAACAGTAAAAGTATAGAATTACTATAGACCACATAAAGACTTTTATCTGCATAATTATGTTTAATTATGATGTAAAATGCATTTAATGCCTACTCCTTTATTCTGAAACAATGTAAATCTGAATGACTGGCTAATATTTAGTGAAATGCTCTGTGTTAGTATCCATTTTCTTGAGTATTGGATAATGGTTTTTACAAATACAGCCGATTAATACAATATTTAATCTTTATTTTTTGTTTAGAGAGGGAACACCCATGTCCAGAGTCAGAAAATACTGTTAGTTTTGTCTCTGTGGAATTCTTGGCAGCGAAACAGGCTTATGATGAGTTTTTATTTTTTTCTTCTTGTAAATGCAAGTTAGTTCCCTTTAAAAAGGCATTTATTATCTAAGCAACCAATTAATTTTTAGCAGTGGATAGCCACTGTATACATAATGATTTAGCAAGTTTGGCATTTGAAAATGTTTGCTGCTTGGAAATTGTAATATGGGCATATGAAAATGTTTGCTGCATTGAAATTGTAATGCTTGCTTGGGATTTGAATGTTTTGTGCAGTTGATCGTTTTACGTATTCGAATCCCATATTGGCTGAGTGACAGAAGCTATGAAAGGCTTTAGATGGCAAGCTTTGTTTGTAAGCAGAGTCATTTGCCAGTGACTGTATGAGGTGGCTGCTTGAGGATTACGTGGTTTTCTGAAAATGTAAGTGTAATGCAAATGTAAGATAATTTTTATTAGAAAATCCTTTCTAAAGACAGTCTCTTCCATCAAGTTTGATAGTCCTTAAGTGCTTTTCACTTAAGTATTTATTTGGATGCTTCTTATCAGCATAAGTATCTCTTTTGGAATTTTATTGAGGATGTAAAATTACAGTGTGTTTGCTATTTGGAAGGATTATATACTTAAGTGCCACTGAATTAGGGATAGCAAGGACTATGCAAATTGTGTAGCGCTGCACATAATTTATGCGCAAGTGAGGAGGGCGCTTTGGTAACTGCATATATAGTGCATACTGTGGTTGTTCTGAATTAGTTGTTGGAATTGCCAGTATGGGTAAGCTGCCTGATTTAGATGCTTTCGATCACGGAAAAATTGTAGGTGCGTGACGCATGGGCCATTAAATTTCCAAAATCGTCAGACAGCTAGGATTTTCAAGGTTGACAGTGTCAAGAGTATACCAAGGATACATGGATGGTGGACAAAAAACTAGTGATCGGGTAAACTGCGAAGGACAATTAGCTTTGACAGTCCATGTTGAGAGACGGCTCAGGCGTATTGTACGTAGCCAGCGAAGTCAAACATTAGCTCAAATTACCACCCAGTTGAGTGAGGGTGCCAGTCGTACAATCAGTAAAAGGACTGTGCAACGCTCGCTTCACCGTATGGGTTTCGGAAGCCGTTGACCTATGAGAATACCACTGCTCAGTGTTTGTCATCGGGCTTCACATCTTGCCTGAGCAAGAGAGCACTGAGACTGGGATGCAGAGGACTGGAAACGACTAGCATGGAGTGATGAGTCTCGATTCTGACTGCTTAACGCTGACGGGAGGCTGAGAATATGGTGTCAGGCTCATGAAGCCATGGATCCTGTATGCCAGGTTGGAACTGTACGAGGGCATGGTGGCTCAATCATGGTCTTTGGTGCATATACCAACCTCCTTTAATGCAATTCGGTACATAGAGTTGCTGGATGATCACCTCCATCCGTTTATGCTGTTCTATTAGCCGCATGGTAATGGAGTTTTCCAGCAAGACAACTGTACTCACAAGTCCCGGTTGGCTACTGGCTAGTTGGATGAGCATTCCTCTGACTTTTTTGTCATAAATTGGCCACCTAAAAGCCCAGACTTAAATCTTATTGAGCATCTTTGTGATGTTTTGGAACAAGGCATGAAAGGCCATCACACAGCACCAACAAACCTTACTGAATTATGGACAGCTTTAGCCAATATTTGGCAAGCCATTCCCGTGGAATTTTTCCAGAAACTTGTTGAATCTATACCTCATCGTGTGGCAGCCGTTATCAAAGCCAGAGGAGGCCCAACTTGTTATTAGGTAGGTATCCTTAATTCAGTGGTACTTCAGTGTAGATTGGCTGTTCTCTAATATGAATTGATAATTTTGAATCTGAATTAAGAAACTATAGTTAGGTTCAGTGTATTGTATATGCAATCTTTTTATTGCAGTTTATATGCTATCTAGAATGCATCTGAAATTTTCTATGTTAGATATTAATGACTATGTAACAGATTATAAAATTGAATATAAGTAAATATCCATAGTGCTTGAGAGAGAAGAATTGTTTGAATGGTATGATGTATGGAGTAAAAATGTTAAGCAAAAGTTCATTTAAGTATAATTGAGGTGTTACTTATTATGCACATTATTGGATTGAAACTATGTAAGTGACCGGTTTGCATTTTATCTAGAGGAATGCATGGTGGAAGAAAGAGAGAAGAAATAGTTCTCCAACTTTCTTTGAAAGAATTAAAAATTTAATTCTGTTGCATATAAGGCTTCCAATAATGATTAAGTAAGTTTCATATTTTTTTTTTGTTTAATTTTTTGGAGGCATTGTAGGTAATGAGTGTGTGCATGAGTTTTGTTATAGTTTGTTGTGTAATTTAATATATGTAAATTTGAGGAGAATCTGAATAAGTGGCTTTAAGAAGTTTTTATCATTGCTTTACTGTGCTTATGAAGAAAATAACACTGTGTTTTGACTATAATCTGAACTCTGCATTGTTATTTATTTTCCCTTTCTTTTTTAAGTTAGATTACCTTCTGCGTATGATGCGCAGGCAGCATCCTGCAAAATTTTTGCTAGCTAACCCAACAAGTCATTTAGTCAAAATGCTATAATGTTAAAACATGGTGAAAGTTCTGGATATGAATTAACAGTTAAAAGAAATAAATAATTATTTCAACAATAACTGAACAATAATTATTTCCTCACCAGCTGCTAATTCTTATTCCCATACCAAATCACTTGATTTGCCCTGTGTAATTTTCCACGATTCTGTATTACTTCAGGACTACCGCACAAGTTATTGAGTTTCACTACTGCTGATTAAGGATGAAGTAGCTCAGATCTAATAGTTGAAATTTCTTGCTGCTTAAGTATTCTGCTTGTTATTGTGATCCCTTGTTGTAAACAGAAGTAGCTTTTCTCATGAATACTGCCATATACAGAGCGGATGTAGCTTTAAAAACTGAGTTGATTGGCTGATCTTTCTTCTTAAATCTACTGTTCATAGTGCTTGTACAGTACTTTTAAAACTTGATAATATTTTACTAATATTAATTATTTTACTAATATTAGAGGATCCAGCCTGCTTAAGAGATTTTGATTAGGAGTTTGTATGTATTTAACTGTCCTGCACTGCTGACTGCACTTTAAATTTCTGGTGTTCATTGGCCTGAAAGGTTACTGATGACTGTGTGTTTGACGTCCAGAGACATCATTCTTCTGTATTTGTTTTAACTGTTTATCTAAATTCAGTACACTGCTCCATATGATTAATCTATAGGTTGCCTGCATACTGTCTCCAAGTCAATGGTGATGAATGTCTTTGAACTTTAATATCTTTATATAATTTTAAAAAATATCCCAGTTTATTATACCATCCCTTATAAGCAACCTATTGGTTGACTAACATTGACTATTAGCTTGTTGGTCTTTTTTTTTTATCACTTGTGAGTTGACCAGCAGTTACAGTCACTTCTTAGGGCTACTGTCAACTTGCAGATAAATTTAAAAATCTGTTAAAATTAAAAGTAAACCAAAGGTCCAATTACAACATATCAAGGCTGTTATGTTACCTGTGATCTACAGGTTGATGGTCTTTAATGGTTAACCCACAGATTATTTCTATGGAGAGTGCAGTAAATTTAGATTGATTTTTAAGTTGAAATTAAATTGAAGTACACTGGGGCCCATATGGCAATTTCTGAACATAATGGAAATAAAGTAAGCTAAAATAATAGAATTATTTAAAGTATGGAGAGAAAAATCAAACATAATTCAATTTGCGAGTTGGATCATGGGCGAAACATCTTGGCAGATGTAGACTGTAGAAGAGGTGGTTTGCACTTATGTGGGTAAAGAGGTAATGGACTGCATTAGATGACTTGGTCAATGGTGAGCTACAGATTTATGTTTACTAGCTGATAGGTTACCAGTGTGAAGAGCTGTAAATTTTGATGGATTTTTAGATTAAAATTATCAGGGCTATTGGTCACTGGTGACCTAAATGTTGATGGTCACCAATTGGCAGTTAAATCATCGATAATGCAGTAAATTTAGATGGATTAAAAAAATTAAATTTAAGGACTCTTATGCTTATCAAAGCAAAACCAGTAACATATGGATATTGACCATAGGTAAATGGTGTTTTACATTGTAGTAAATTTAGATAGCCTTATAATAACTAAGTAAATAAATAAAATAAAACTAAAGGTCATCAGTGACCATCTAACTCATGGTTTCTGGTGACTTATGGGTGAACAGTCTTGAGTTGTGGGACAGTGCAATCTTTGCTGCAATGATTTGCTTAATTATGGGAAAAATAGATGCACTGTAGTGTTCTATAACATAATTGAACATTTTTGAAAAGATATTTTTGATGTCAACAACTTCATAATATTAAGATTATCACTTGTTTATAGTTGTATGCAGTTTTTATGCCTTTAAGAAACACATTGTCTGTTTGTTTATATTTTAATCTTCTTTTAACTTTCTGGTGCTGAGAAATTGGTTTGGTAAAGACAAGCCAAGATGGTTAAGACAAGTTTTGGACAAAACGGAGACAGCAAATGAAATTATGCTGTCTTAGCATATTTATATAGAAGCAACAGTGGACCTATAAGCAGTGGAATTACTATTGACATTGCTGTTGGGTTGCTAGGAATTGCTGTCCATAGCTATTGACAAAATGGACTGTAAAATTTGGATAAATTGTTTTTGAATTTAGTGACAGCGTAAGTTTGCATGATATTCGTCAAACTATCTGAAAAGAGATCAGCATAGCCTTTTTGCTTTAATTAAAGAAATATTTTAAATAGTACATTATATGCTATTTTTTAAAACTTCTGAAAAGTTAACTTTTACGGTACCATGCATTAATTGCAGTGTCACACAACTTCGTTTGGAGCTCCAGAAATTAGAAAACTCATTGCAGTTGGAAGAACATAACTTTCCTGAATTTGATGCAAGATATCTGGGCTTGGATAATTTTGTTTATTGCAAAGCATTCAAGAGCTGTATATCTGAGTGAGGGATGTTGTGGGGGACTTTATTAACTTTTCAGAGGTTTTCGTGGCTGTGTTTGTATTAGATATTTAAATCTGTATACTTTGTGAACATAATGCTAAAAAAATATTAATTCGGTTGACCGACGTTAAGTAAATAAGATGCACATTGTTGTGTACAATTTAACACACACACTCTTAATTTATTCATGATAAAAAATTAAATCGTATTATATGTGATATGTATAGCAATGTTTAGAAATACAGCTGTCTAATAATTTGTCTTTTTAGTTACTAATCATTCCTACGAGCAAAAATCTGCTTGCAGAAAAAGGTATCTGTTATTGAGAATTTCTTAATTGGAGATAGAGTAAGAACTCTGTTATGCTTCATTTTTGCCTGGTATTTCATTTCTTAAGATGCTTATACACAAGCAAAATGCAGATTATACTTTTAAATATTAATACTTGACTTCCAATAAAAATACAAACTAATTGCAACAACACAATAACACCCTTAGTTTCAATATTTTTGTGTTACAAAATTATCTTCAGAAACTCATGTTTTCAGTACCTTGCATAAAGACACTAATGGTAGATTGAGTGAAAGCCACCAGTGGCCAAGTGGTTAACACCATTGAATACTGGTAAGTTTGACCTGGTTTTGGGTTCAGTTTCAGGCAAATACTCTGGCTGCGTGGCTGGTAACTGTAACTTTTCCCATGTGCAACATGAATACAAGCCAGTTTCCTTCAGAAAATCCTCTACGAAGGCATCCTTCCTCTTAGGTATATCTCCCTTGTGATTTTGCCATATTCAAATAACCTAATCTAGCCAGACCGAGTCATGCTGTGGTCACATGTTGTTGAAGAAACGTGAGACTTAAACAAAAGTGGAGAACTCATCATCCCTGACAGGGAACTAGGAACAGTGATTTACATGTGGTTAATTTAAAAGACTGGAGCACTATTACAAGAGTTTCTGGATTGGCACTCCCCATAGGTTCCTTTTAAAATTCTGCTTATGAAGCTACCATCTGAAATTACATTTTTAATGCCTGTTTTGACTATTTTGTGATTTTACATCACTGATCTCCTTTGTGTAAAAGGAAAAAAAAAAAAAAAGATTGGTACATACATTATTACATCCTGCCAGCTATATAAATGAAAGTGACTTGAACGTGAGTTTTCAGTGAATAAATTAGGGCCACCACAACCAGTGGCATAGGAAAGGTCTGGTTGCACCTGGTGCAAAGTTTTAACTAGTCACCTTATCTCTGCCAAAATATTAAATTAAATTTTTTGAGGAAGCTATTTTTTATTCAGTTGGTTAATTAAAGAGGCATAATGTTACTTATTTTGAAAGCAGTTTTTTTATGAATGAAAAAAATGCCTTGGTACTTTTCTGTTATTGGCGCTGAATTCAATAATGTATGTATGCACGTATGCCTATATTTGTGTATGTATATGTGTGTATATATACACACATACATACCTACATACAAGCAATTCTGAATTCAGTACCATTACATAAAAGTACTAATGCGTTTTTCATTAATAAGCCAGTTTAATGTACAATGTAAGAGTCTTTTGATAGTGCATAACGCTATTGATCTAATGCATAACTAATATCTAGTGCATAACTTTATTATTATTTCGATACAATTAATGAAAACTCAATTGTTTACAAGTTTCATTCTCTATGTTCTAAATCAACAAACTATACTTTAACATGATATTTGAAAATCTCTTCTTTTTCATTTTTTGTTGCGCAAATTTTGAAATGATGTCATCAAAATTGACAACTTTAGCTGCAGTATTGTCAATTGACAAAATGGCTAAGCGAGAGAGTTGTGCTTGAGTGATGGTGGATCTGATATAATTCTTAAAAATTAGTGTTGAGTTTTGAAAAGCTGAATGGATGTGAGAGACACATGATACAACAGAAAAATATAAAGTCAAGAAAAATCTTAATGGTAAACTGAGATTGTGAACAGAGTTGAAAAGTTCATATTCAATCACAAGCTCAAGAATCTTATTGAAGTCCGACTATCAGATTCTAATGGAACTTTATGGCTTTTAGGTATCTTCTTAGGCATGGAATTTCTGTAAGGATACCATTTGCAGAGAGCTCATTGTAATTTGCAACCAAACTGTACAGTACAAAGTTTGAAATCCATATGTTCAATATCTGGGGAATGATCTAAAATTCGGACCTCTAGATCACCAGCAGCCTTTCTTTTTTTTTTTTTTTAAGAATTCTTTTCATGATTTATGCTAGTGCATTTGATATTTTTCCATAATTCAGGGAGAGTCCCAGTTCTTTACACTTTGGCACTGATGCCAATCTGGTGAATCATTATTTGTTGTTTTCTGGTTTCATCACTGCATGATTATCATCCAGCATGAGAAATGACACACAGAGATATCTGAACATTTTTTTTAGTAATTATATACCAAAGAGCATGGTAACCTTTTATGTTGACACTTGACAATCATTATAGGCTTCAGCTAATTCCACTGCTGAGTGTATTGATGAGAAATTTGGCAAAAATTTCTTTCCGTACACAAAAAATTTTCTAAATGATAGGCATAGGACAAAAGATAATGGTTGGTGCTGTTTGAATGGAGAATAATTGATTTGTTATTTGGATAAGCCTGCAACCGGTGCTCGAGCTGATGTGCACCATGTGGCAGAATTTAAGGGAGGTAAAATTATTAGAATTTAGAGGAGCAGCGAGCAATAAAATTAAGGGATGGCAAAAGCTTTCGATTTTATGGAAGGCATTAGGATGCAAAAGGCACTTGGCAGCAGATTTTTGGAGCTGCAGGAGTCTACACCAGGATGCAAATTGCCTAGTTCCAGCCCTGAATATGCCTTCAGTATATGTGGGAATTTATTTATTCAGGATTTAGCTAAGCATGTATGGGAAGTGGGCATAAATATAATAAATAACTAATATAATCCAAGCTTAATGTCATCAGTGGGCGATAGAAGCAAGACAAGGTTTAGTGAAACAACATGTCTTTAGGTGCCAGTTTGATTATATATCGCCAAGAGGTATACAAGACACTAGCTAAGCTATATGTTGAAGGTGTTTAGATATCATAGGCAAAAAGCAAAATTTCCTAGTTAATGGAATTTTTTAAGAAATGCGGAGATATGGTAATAAATGAAGATGATATAACATTTGAAGTTTTTCATTGTGATGACAATGTATCAATCATCATTCAGCTAATTAATGGAAAAGTCTATAGTATGGTTCTAAATCTGGAAAATATTGCTACCGATAATGAAGAAAGCGACAGAGAATTTCTCGAGAATGAAAAAAATTTGAGTTTCAATTTAGTGGGAAATCTTGACAATGCAGTTTGGGACTTGGAACAACTGAAACTTTTTGACGGAAGAAGAAATTTTATCTATCTGTAGAATTAAAGAGAAAGTATTAGCACAAAATGTGAAGGAAATTAAACAACTTACATTGAAAGAATTGTTTGCTAAATGTTTAAATTAGAGAAATACACTCACTTCCAAAAGTTAAGCATGGAGAGGAAAATACTAATTTCTGGAAGCCAATCAGAATTGAAGAGGATGTAATTCGCTGCAGAGGTAGATGGAAGTATGCAAATATATTAGATAACAGCCGATTGCACTTTCATGTCAAGAAATAGGCAAAAAAGGCAGTCTTATAAGAAGCCAGCTTCATGAAAGGTTACAGAAGTTGATTGTAAGTGCTGATAGAAGGTGTTTAAAAGTTTCGTACAATTTGTTTTCAAGACATACTTGTTTCTATGACTTCCAGAAGACGAATGGAAGATTCTGAGCGCTGGCGTGCTGTGGAGCGCACTGAAGCAGGACAGTCGATCACAGATGTTGCTCTTTTCTTCGGTGTTCATCATTCTGTAATTTCGCATTTATGGAAACCGTTCAAAACTACACGGACAGTTGTCCGAAGGCCCGTAGCCGGTGGCCCAAGGGTTACAACCCCCGCGGAAGATTGATATATTGCTATTGCAGCCAAGCGGAATCGCAGAGCGACCTCGACATGTGTGACATCTATAATTACAGTGACCATTGGTAAGGCGGTATCTGCAGCTACTGTATGCCGAAGATTACATATGAGTGGACTGTACGCCCAGGTACCTCGAGTTTGTATTCTTCTATCCGTCCAGTCAAGAGGGGCACAATGACAGTGGTGCCGGGAACATGTCAATTGAAATGTGTCTGACTGGAGCAATGTCATGTTTACTGATGAGTCAAGATTTGCTCTGGAGCCAGATGACAAGCGTATAAGGATATGACGTGAACAATGAACACGCAGTCAGTCCCAAAACATCACTGAACATCACACATTCCGAGGCGGAAGCATCATTATGATGTGGGCAGGGATTTCATTAGGATACTGCACCGACCTGCACATCTTTAAACGTGGTCCTATGACGGCTGTCCGGTATTGAGATAAAGTCCTAGAACCCATTGTGAGATTGTACGCTGCAGCAGTTGGCCCTACTATGTCCGCATAGAGCTGACATCGCCGATGACTACCTGGAAAGTGAAGGGATTGCACGTATGGCGTGGCCGGCATATTCGCCTGATCTTAATCCCATTGAAAGTCTTTGGGATGCTGTCGGCCATGCTGTATCTTCATGTTTCCCACCTCCAGCCACTCTTATTGAGCTGGAAACTGCTCTACAAGAAGAATGGCGATTGCTTAATTCTGCGGTGGTTGACCACCTAATTGAAAGGGTGGTCACAAGGTGTAAACTTTGTATACAGATGAGGGGGGTCACATACCCTATTAATGTCCTTTTTTTTCATTTTATGCTGTTTATTTTCACTTTATACATAATTCTGTTTAAGTCTCCAGTATGTCATTATCTGATAATGTACAAAAATTTAATATTGTTTTCATTTCTGTATATAATTATTGATTTTGTCTTATGCATGAATATATATGCTACTTACCTGCCCAATTTTGTGTCAATCAAAGCAGTATTTGTTGATTTTTTTTTTGCATTTTGCATCTTCGTGCTTAACTTTTGAAAGTGAGTGTACATATTGAGCTTTTTTTTTTCTTTTTTGTAAATTTCGATTCCTCCTTTGGTCATAAATGCTTTATTTCATAAATCACTATTTCATATTTTTATTTTTATCATTTCTGCATTTGATGATCAAATATCTGAAAAAATCACAAATCTTGAATCGCCGCAGTCCTGATGAGTCTGGATCTCGGACTTTGTACCATATGCACTTAAGAAGTTGAGTTTCTGAGGTTTTGATCATTTTCCTAGGCTCTGATACTGCAATCTGATGTCAGTTCCTTGCTGAAAGCAAACGAAACCATTACTTTATCTATCTCCCGAACACAGTTGATGAGATTAAGCCAAGCAGTTAAAGAAAAATGTGCCTACTATACTCCAGACATGACAAAATTATTCTCCGGCATGATAGCACTCATCTGCATGTTGCGAGGCCAGTCAAAACATACTCAAAATCACTCAAATGAAAAGTTTTTCTCCTTCTGTTGAATTCACCAGACACTGCTCTTTCTGATTACTACTTTTTTTTTTGATTGATGATGCATGTTCTGTATGAGCAGCACTTCACATTATATGAAGGTACCAAAAAATTGGGTTGATTTCTGGATAGCCCCGAAAGATGAAGACTTCTTCTGATGCAATATCCGTATGCTGTCGGAAAGATTGGGAAAAGTAGTGGCTAGCGATGGACAATACTTTGAATAAAACTTATAACGTAATGTTCTTTTGAAATAAAAAGTCCAATTTTTGATAGAAAACTGCAGAGACTTATTTGTATACCCAATAAAGAGGCAAATTCAGAAGGAAATGAAAAGAAGATATTTGCAAATGTTGCAAGCAGAAAGGACATTGGGTAAAAGAGTGCAAAATGTAGAGTGCTGATGGAAGACAACCCAAGTATAGGTCAACGAAAACCATTCAAGAAAATACAGGCAGTGTAACAGTGATGTCCATTTACAAAGAAGCCTGTGCTGCTGAGGCTTATCCAACATCAGTTTGGATTGATACTAGAGCTACAAGACACGTCATGAACTGTTCCACGGATTTTTTGGATTTTATGAAGTTTCATAGTCCCTGGAGCATTAAGGCTGCTTGAAAAGAAACTTAAGTTGCTCTTGGGAAAGGCACAGTGTGTGTCAAAACAACTATTGGTTATAAAAGTTAGATAATCTACTTAAAGATGTTTGCCATGTACCTGATCTAAACAGGAATTTTTTTCTTTACTTGCTGCTCAAGACAGATCAGAAAGTAAATTTATGGCAACAGCTACAGGATGCTGTTTTAAAGTTAACATTTAGGTAGTGCTATTTGGAACTCGCAGTGTGTATGGTATCTTACACAAGGCAGCTATTGAACCAGTTATGCCTGAGAAAACTATAGAAGTGCATGCTGTGGAAACAAATAATTCCTAGTTGGAGTAATATCGTCAAAGGTGGGGACATCAAGATAAATGTCATATTAAGAACATGCTTGAGAAAGAATTAGGCAACAAAATGCCATTTGAAAGTAAATTGTTTGAACCACGTATTTTTGGTAAAGCAGACTGTTCATCATTTGGCATTAGAAAAAAAGCCAGCAAACCTAGTGAATTAATTTCACCTGGTGTTTGTAGACCACTTGATGAATCTTTCCAGAAGAAAAATTACTTAGTAGTGTTTAAAGACGTACAAGGTTTCTGTATGGCTATTTATCAAGGAAAATTCTAAAGTTCCAAATATGGTAAAGCATATGCTTGCACATACTAAAACTTTGGGACATTCAGTCTTAAGAATTCCTCCAACAATGGAGTAGAGTTTGACAATGACAAAGTGTGTGCAATTTTGCATTCTGAAGGAATTACTCAAAGACCAACAACACCTTATACTTCCGAGCAGAATGGCTTCAGTGAATGAGATATGTATAAATTTGAATGGTAAGAACATTTAAGTACTCAAATTCTGAAGCTCATTTTCCTGTAGCAGTTTGGCATGAAGTAGTCAACACTGTTATGTATGTACTAAACAAAATTGGCATATCATTAGTAGAAGGCTTGAGTCCTTTTGAGCTATAGATTAAAAAGAAACATCGAATAAAACATCTACTTAAAGATCTGCATGTTATGCTCATATTCCTAAACAAAGTAGGAAAATGGATAATAAGCTACCAAAGCTTATTTAATTGGGTGTAATGTAAACCAGGGTTTCTTAAACTTCTTGGTGTGGGGACCCCATAATATTTATGAAAATTTTGTAACCCCATAAGCATTGCACAAATCCAACATGCGCATGAGTGAGACTATCAGTTTCTTCACTTGTACTGGAATATACTATTGAAATTTTAGTTCATTAGTTTTAAAGTAAAATAAATGTTTCTATTATAATAAAATGCATCAAAACCTTTTTGTTTTTTTCATTTTCTGTATTTTCTTATCTTAATCTATTTTCAAATACATTATGTGAAAATATTTGGTAATTGTAAAATTATAATAAGTTAAAGAAATATCAGTTGTTAAAATTTAAGTTGCTAAAATGTTTAGCGACCCCAATTGGGGTCACAACCCGCAGTTTAAGAAACTCTGATGTAGACGAAAGATACCATCTCTAAATCAAAGCAGACAATAGTCTGATCTGTTCATGTGGTGTTATATTCAATGAGGAGCTTACAGATTATGAAGAATAGGGGCTGTTTCCTATTCAAGATCAAGACAGACTGATTTCTGGCTCTGAGTATCAATAAGATTCAGAAAAAGATAAATCAGAAAAATTTCTTAGTGAAGAAGAAAAATTCAGAAAAAACGCACAGTGAAAAATTATCTGGAAATATATCAGAAGATTTTGAAAAACAAGAATATAAAGTTATTTTTTTAATGGCCTGGTGCTTCATTTAATAGCCATTAGCCTTGTGCCAATGCAGGGCCTGAAGTGGTGGTCATTTCATTATGGAAGCACCTAATAGGTGGCCACTGTTGCCTCCTATGAAGGGACAGACAGCTACAAGCATGCCTTCTCCTGGATTCAAACCTGGGCCAATGCTACAGCAGTCAGGGTCACTAACCAGTATACCAGCTGGGTGATTCGTGAAAATATTAATTTGCAAAATAGTGCACAGTCAAGATGCCCAAGAAATAGAGCTGAATTGAAAAAGCCTACTAAAGCATTTTGAAGATTATATAATGATACATGACATTTTTACTGCTGATTTTGAAGAGCCTGTTTCTTATGAAGAAGCGATGAACTTTAAACAAAATTTACATTAGAAAGAAGCTGTGTATTCTGAGATGACGTCATTGATGAAAAATGAAACAAGGACTTTGGAAAAATTACCAAACGATGATAAAACTATAACGTGCAAGTGAGTTTATAATATCAGAAAGAATTGCGATGGATCTTTTGATAAATTTAAGGCCCGATTCTATGTCAACGTGTTAACTCATTGTGAAGTTGGTTAGGATCAAACATGCAGTCCAGTAACAAAGTTGGGAACTGTTTGTTCAATTCTCAGTATTGCAGACTATGAGAAAATTCATCTTTCTCAGTTTGATGTCTGTTCAGCATTCTTAAACGGAACATTTGAAGAATCTGTATGCATACAGCAACCAGAAAGTATAGTGATGGTTCTGACAAAGTCTGTAAGCTGAAACGTAGTTTATATGGACTAAAACACACTTCACACTGTTGGAATAAATATTTTGGAGACTGTGTTTTACAATTTGGCTTCAAAATGAGTGAAGCAGATCCATGCTTATATATAAGAAACAAAAATGGCAAGAAGCTGATTGTGTGCTTATATGTAGATGATGGTGTGGTAGCATCAAGAGATCTATAGGAACCTGAAAAATTTCTCAGAGACTTGAAGTTGAGATTCAGAATCACAAATAAACCAGCAGTACACTTTCTTGTTCATGAAATTAAGCATCTTTAAGGTGGTAGTATTAAAATTAGTCAACAAGCTAATGCAAAAAAAAAAAAAAAGTTCAGAAATTAGGGATCGAAGATTGCAAACCAGGGTCAACTCCTATCCTGAAGAAAAGTTTAATTAAAAAAAAAAAAAAAAAAAAAAAACAAATACAGAATTTTCCCTTTTAGAGAAGCTGTAGGAGCTTTATTATATCTTTGTTAGGTATGAGACCTGATTTAGTTTACTGTGTCAGCATTATTTCACATCACGTTGAAAGTCCATCAAAAGATGATTTCATCGAAGTGAAACATGTATTCAGGTACGTAGCAAGTTCTCTTGCTAAGGTGTTATATACAAAAATAAATACAAACCAGGAGTGCTGTAGTAATGCAGATTTTGGAGGATGTTAAGAAACTGAGAAATCTACAATTGGAGTAGTGGTATTATATAGTGGTGCAGCTGTATCATGGATTAGCCAAAGATAGTGAGTTGTTGCAACTTTGACTACTAAAGCAGAGATAATTACAACTAGCGGATGTTCTAGAAAAGTAATTTGGTTAAAGTGATTATTTAGTGATGTTTCCAAGTTAATGAAGTTCCAGTAATTGAAGTGGATAGGAACACTGCAGTGAGACTATCGCATAATCCTGAGTTTCATTGATGTACAAGACACATCAGTATCAAGCATCTTTTTCATACGACTGAAAGTTCTAAAAAAGCAAATCATTATGCAACAAATATACTTACAGAAGAGCAAGTTGCTGACATAATGACTAAACCTGTATTTAAAAAGAGACTTGATTCTGCATGATAAGATGGAACTCTTGTCACTTTCTGTTCTAGTTTATTATTATTTTTATTATTTTGGTTGACAAGGGGAAGTGTTCAAGTATGTTAAATAAAGAATATGAATAGCAGTAATATATAATTTAGTTGTGAAAATTGTTTTCATTAGAAAATTCCATTTCGCATTGCTGTTGTTCCAGAGTTGTAGTTCTACTTTAGTTAATTCCAGTTAAAACTTCCAGTTTTTTGCTCTGCTGTTTGTTTTCTGTTTTAGTTTTAGAAACACATATTTAGCCACCTTAGTGACAGACTTAAGAGCCCTGAAATTTACATACATTCTAATTGTTGCATCTTCTATGGCAGCATATGCTCTATGTCTGCTTCTGATATTTCAGTGAGTTCAAGTCTAGAACTCTTTAACTGGCTTGCCCACCCCTTTGTGATATGCCATTGGAATGCTAAAACAGTGCAGTTTTTTCCTCTCTGCTCCCAGAATAAGTTTGATTTTGTGTTTTTCTACTGTGGCGGGTTGGACGTGTCTTAGAAAGAAATTTTTGTACTTCCCTAAAAGTAATTTTAGATCATTAGTCTGCTTTATGTTAAAATCAGTGGTACCTAGTTTACTTATCATACCTTCAAAATTGCTATCTTGATATAAAGTAGAGGGAATATTATCTAACTCACAAAAGTCCTCTCCATCTCATCATTGATTGCATTTACCCACATGATGAATTTTCTGATTTTATTTTCATGTGCATGTTCGATGTTTCCATATGCTATTTCTACCAAAAACGACTGTGGATTTTTCTTTCCATTTATTGTTTCCAGGCACAGCCATTGCATATATAATCTCTTGCTTGAATCAGGTATGAGGACTACAAACCTGTCTCCAGTTTCAAAAGTTTTGTTTGAAGAACATAAATTATAATATTGGGCCATACTACCTTGGTGGATTTTACTAGCAATGTCTGGTTCCAACTATCCCTTCAAATCTGTCAGATATTTAGGAACTGGTTTTTGGTGAAATTTCAAGTCATTATGTTCTAATCATGCTGATTTTAAAATAGATAAATTTCTTTGTGCTGGCCTATCATATAATAGTTCTAAAGGGGACAACCTTGTTGTGCTATTGGATATTTTCATACATACTCATAAAATGAAAGGTATTTGAGCATGCTAAGCATGACTTTCCTCTCTGATAATGTGATGCAGCATGCATGTCCTGATTATTCCTGATATTATTTCCTGATTGCTGATTATTCCTTTCAAATGAACCGTTTGACGGAAGGTACGTGAGTGTCGAAAATTTTGGACTAGACCCTATCCTTTTCTCAAATTCACACATTAAATGTGTGTTAACATTAGTACCATTATCTGATGGGATAACAGCAGAGATTTCTATTCTAGAGATTAGCAGCAGTGCATCATAGGTTGTCTTTGCCTTCAGATTGATTATTGGCTATGCCTCTGCCCAACTAGTTTACTTGTCTACAAAGCACAAAATTTATTTATGCCCCTTCAGACTTGGTTGATGAATAGGTCTAATTAAATCTGCATTAACAACATGAAAAGAAAATCCTGGTTTTCCCTCTGGAGTAATTGGCACACTACCCTCAATCTTCTCTTCTCTACCTTAGTTAACTGACAGCTTCCATCAGATTAAGAACAAAAATTGCCTATCAAGATGACAGCCTTTCTTCTCCAAGACCTGTGATTCCCTTTTCTGAACACCAAGTTATGAAACTTTTCATAAAAGGCATGGACATGTGGAGCCTCAAATGTTATTTAATATTCTGAGGAACCATTTCTGGATCTTAAATGGAAGAAAAACTATGAGGTCGATTATCATAAAATGTGTTACATGGAAGAAACATTCTGGGAAGTTTAGATGTAGACATGGCCTCATCACCAAAGACCATTTTTGAGATGCTGCAGTGTGTCGTGGGAGTAGATTTAGCTGATCCATTATGTTTGAAAGATCAAAAGAAACATGGGTTTGTGTCTCTACTTGTGCAGTTTATTGAGGTGTGCATATTGAACTTGTGTGAGATATTTTGACTAATACCATTTTGTTGGCCGTATGCAGATTTGTGACAGGGAGAGGTAGATGCACTGTAATTTAATATGACAAGGGAATCAATTTTGTTGGGGGCTGATAATTTATTAAAAACTTCAGACAGAGGTCAAATCATCGAGAACAGAACTGCGAATTGCATTCAGTGGAAATTCAATCTTCCTACTGTTTCCTGGAGGGGTGGTTTGTGGGAATGGTTAATTAAAGTTATAAAAAGTATATTAAAGAGAATGATAGGTGGGGCTTGTTTGTCATATGAGGAGATGATCACAATTCTATGTGACAGTGAGTTGATTATCAACTCAAGACTTCTAACACATATTTCAGAAAGAGATTCAGATTTTGTTTCTTTGTCAGCATTATTATTCCTTCAAGACATCAAAGAAATTGGAGTGCCAGACTATGATGCTGCAGATCGTGAAAGCCTCAATAAAAGGTTAAAATATGAACTCGTGATTCAAAAAGATCTTAGGAAAAGATTCAAGTATGAATATTTAGGTTCGTTAATTCAAAAACCTAAAGAAGGGATCAAGGATATTTGTGGGAGACGTCATTCTCATAGGCAGTGACAATCAGAAATGCACGAATTGGCCTCTAGGATGAGCAACAAAAGTTATACCTGGAAAAGAAGGAATCACCAGACTCGTGAAACTTCAACCCGTGGAGAAGTAATGAGACTGATTCAACGGCTGTTTCTGCTAGAGGTGACTTGGGAAATACCTAAGGAGGTTGAAGCTAAACTGCAAAGAAAAGAAGTATCTCATCCTGAAGTATCCCAGGAACGAATGATAGGCCCTGTAGAACCCATTCCACAAACTGTAAAAACTCAATCTGGAAGAGATATGTAAGTTCCAGAAAGATTTGATTTGTAACACAAGTGTTATTTGTAGAGAAGTCTCCCAGCTCAAGTTGGAGGGATGTAGAAACAGTATTAAATTTATATATACATAATGTAGCCAGTGTAGCTCCCATTTGTTTAATGCTTGTAACTTTGTAATTCTGAATCTGGCAATAGGAATGTTTTGTTTTAATTCTGAATCTGGCAGAAGGAAAGTTTTGTTTTATGTTTTTTGAATTCAACGATAGAATTGTCTTCATATTTGTAGTTAGATGTTTCAAATGTAAACTGTCTGTGCTACAAAGAATAAAAAGTGTTATGTTAATACTTGGCATATTATTGGAGTTTTGGGGTATTAGGAATATCGGTTTACAGTGGAGTTTTAATATCAGTGTTCGAGATGTGTAGTGTAAAGTAGCTCTTTATGATAGAACAACAAATGAGTTATCAATGGTCAGGAGAAATGTAAGGTTTAGTAAGGAACTATCTTAAATAAGCATCTGCCACAGCATTGGATTCACTGGACTACTGCTTGTGACTGGATACTTCACTTCTGGTCATAGACATAAGAAGCCATGTATTCTGTAGAAATGTATGAAAAGAGCTTTGTTTATGTGCCATTCTACTTCAGAATTTGTTAGAGCGAGGAGGGCATATCCAGACAACCATCGAGACCATCTATATCAGGAGTTCTCAGTCGGGGAGATTTTATACTTTCAAGGTGGATATGGGCAGACTTTTACTTAACTATTAAATATTTAGTTTTAGTTTATGAATATAAAAATTGACTTTTATTCAAGTTTTGGTATTCACCAACTTTTCTAGACCTTTGTTGTTTAATTTATAAAACATATTAGAAAATAATGCAAATCTAAATTAATGTATGTATGTGTTTTCCAAAAGAGAGACTGATCTTCTAGCAGCAGTGAAAGGCCAAAAAAATTGCAAACCACTGATCTGTACTGCCTTCTTGCAGTGTGCTTTTATATACATATTCTTCTTGTAATGTGCTTATTTATCATCAGCTGTTTTGAATTATGATCTAAGTTGCATAGCTCTTTTAACTAGAGACGTCTGCATGTTAAGTTTTGGTGATATTAAGCACTTCCCTAGTTATAATTAAGAACATTAATTACACTGGTCATCAAAATCAAAGAATAATGATAAAAAATATGCTCGCTAAGTTAATGTTGCAGCCAATGTCCAGTGCTGTAATTATTTATGTTAAATACAATTAAGCAAAAAATTGCACTTCTGTGCATATGTTAGCATCGGAAATATGCAAATTCGGCGATTGACGATGTGCGCAGTGGACCCATGTTGGAATTCTGGTCTGTAGTGTTGTAGTGAAGTGAATGTGGTTTCTTACAGTGATCAGTATTCAGTAGTTATGACTTAAAGGTATCGTTTAAGTGAAGGTCAAAAGTGTCAAATAATGGGTTGAATTGAGGGAGGTCAAACGCCAATGGAGGTCACCCAAGATTTGAGTATCTGTCAAAATGTCCTATGAAGAGTTTGGAGTCATTTTTTAAACACTGGATCAGCCTGGTCAAGAGTGATCAAGAGCAAGAACTGCATCAGAAGGCCGTTTTCTATTGTTGTTGGCTCAAAGAAACCATGAAACGACTACAAAAGATTTGGTTTTAGACCTTCAGGCTGCCACAGGAACTTGAATTAGCCATTTTGTTGCTGCACAAAGGCTTAATTAGGTTGGGCTGTATGTGAGAAAACCAACTGGTTGTATTTCAGTGATTCCAACTTCCAGCGGGGTCTGTTTAAACTGGTGTCATCATGTTCAATGGAGCCAAGATGACTGGTCCCAAGTAAGGTTTACTGATGGTTCCAGTCTGAACAGTGGTTCTAGACTTGTTTTGATCTCGAGAGAGGAGGAACACACAAATAGCCATCTGTTGTCCGTGAAATACCCCATTTCCCGACCGCAGTTTAATGACTTAATGGAGGAATTACAAGAAATGGGTGCACCAAGCTGCATATCCTTCAAGGAGGTTCTGTAACCACTCAGACAGGGTTCGTACGGTCCTTAAGAGTTTTTTAGAATAGATTTTTGGTCTTTAAAAGTCCTTTATTTTGCCCAAAATCAGTAGAAGGTCCTTAATTTTAATCATCTAAAATTTCGGTCCATTTTTAGGACTGTCATTTCAAGTGCAAATTAGCATTTTCGAGGAATATTTTTGGTGATTCACTGACAAATATGGTTATTGTTTGAATTTGTTCCTATTTCTAATATAAACGGTGCAATACTCGAGTTTCTAGGCGAGAAATGAAACATAGGCATTTCGAAATTGTTTCTTTTTTCTAATGAAGAGCTCTTAAACAACTTTTCCTTTTTGGGGATGTGAATTCTTTTATTAAACGGTTCTAAATTTGGCTACTTATTAACATTTTGGCGATAAGATAAATTTCTATACAAAATTTTTAATTCGGAGATCTGTGAATTTTTCAATACTTTTGTTTAGAACATTGTAACGTTAATAAATTTCGTTAAAATAATGGTAATACATCGAAATTATATTTGAGAACTAACATTGAAATAAAACATTTTTATTTTTCCCTGTTAAATTATAAAAGTGATATTTCTTTTCATTTTGGTAACTTATTTTTACAATATTTTGAATCCGAAAATAAACAAGCTAATAAATGCTAAAAAGCATAATTTATATAACAAACTAATTTGCAAAGCATAATTTACAAAAGCAAAATAGCTGTGTAATTATTTTAAAATGTCTTCTATTTTATTTTTTCATGGTAAGAGTTTTTCCCCATGTGATTGTCTCAGAATATTCAGAACTTTCAGAATGTGCATCCACTTTCTCTATAAAGTTAATTTATTTATTTATTTATTTTTTTTGTGTGTGTGAATTTTTTTTTAAAAATACTTCCGACTTTTCGCTGTTGCAGAATTGGTAGTGGTAGTTGTTATTACTAAAACATAGCCTCATAATTAAAATAAATAAATTTCTTTCACTCATCCAATGTACAGAGCAATCCAGAAAACAAAAGACAAAACTTACTTACCTGGGTAGTGTGATGATGAATCGAAATCAATGCTGATGCATGCGAAATAAAAACTCGAAGAAGTTGATTCATCTTATTATATTATATCTACACTACAACACAATACAATTATACTAAAATATATACAATATAACAATTTCCGAGACATATTACTGTTCCCTAAAGTTTTAAATCATCTCAATCCGTTCACGTCACGAGTTGCAATCCAGGGAAAACCCTTTTTTTTTTCTCCTAGTTCGATGACAGCCAACGCCATCTGCACCTCGGACATCAAATGAAGAGGAGATTTATTTTTAACGTTTGTAAGATATTAATCAGTTTCACAACACTCCCACCTTTTTGATTTTCAGAAGCAAAATCAAAAATCAAATAATGGTATCCTTAGTACAGGCACACACTTCTAGAGGATACAGTTTACGCACAGGGCGAATCAGTATGCCATTTCTAGTTTTCACTTTTACTACTCTTACACGTCCATCTCTACTTATACAAAGTTCTTGGACACGAGCGATTGGCCAGTTCACTCTTTTAAGGTTCTCGCAACCTATTAACACGATGTCTCCAACTTTTAATTCACAGTCATTTTGTCCATGCTTTTGTACTAACTGTCCAAGATACTCCTTGCGGAAACGGCTGCGGAATTGTTCTCGAAGCTCCTGGCAGAAACGCTAACGAGCCAAGAGTTTATTTCGATCTAAGGTATCCAAATCTGCTGTACCTGAAACCTTAATGTCCTGTAAGAACATGGAAGGCGTTAATGGTAGAAGATCCTCAGAGTCATTTGACTCATAAATAAGTGGTCGACAGTTTATTACATCTTCCACATCACAGATGATGGTGAGTAACTCTTCATAATTGACTGCAGCTTGTTCTAAGACTCTCACAATCAAATTCTTGGTTGTGCGAATTAGATGCTCCCACCATCCGCCCCACCAAGCAGCAGTGGGTGGAATGAACTTCCAAGTGATGGGCTGCAAAGTTTCCTGAGCAATTACCTTTACCCAGTCGACCTTTTTCAGCAATGCAGATGTACTGACGAAATTTGTGCCGTTGTCTGAGTAAACTATAGATGGCCGACCTCTTCTGGCTATGAACTGACGAAACGCTTGAATGAAGCATTCGGTACTTACGGATGTCACTAGCTCCAAATGTACACATCAATACACAGCACATGTAAACAGTACTACCCAGGCTTTGTTTTTATTTTTGAGAATCGGAGGGCCACATCTAATGCAAGAGCTTCTGTTACATATTTGGAAAGACGCACGCCCAAAAGGCACGCCATAAGTTCTAGACGAGGAATAGTAAGTTCTTTTAAGGGTGCGACTCTTGACTTAGCCACTACAAAACTGACTAATGTTTCTTCTTTAGTTTCACATCTCAAAAATATTACTGTGGCATAAGCATGCTGGCTAGCATCACAAAATATATGGAGTGACCAGGAGAACTTCTATCTCCAAAACCTATACGTCGCGGTATTCTCAACTTATTCAAAATCTGTAATTTATTATACCACCTCGAAAATTTACTTTTGATACTATCTGGTAATGGAGTATCCCAGTCTGCTTTTATCGCCCAAATTTCCTGTAGCAGTAACTTTGCAGGCAATAAAACAGGTGTCAAGAAACCCAAAGGATCAAACATTGTCTGCGTTAATGACAAAACCTCTCTTTTAGACAAATTGTCCGAAACCAATACAATCTTAATTTCAATATAAAGGTTATCTTCTTTTCTGTCCCACATAATCCCTAAAACTGAGACAGAATTCTCCGTTGTGGACTCAGTGCGCAAAGCACTTTGTGCTAGTTCTAAATCTTTTTTTATTGGGCCATAGGCCCACATACGTAAGTCCATTTTTGCTTCAGCTAATATTTCAGTAGAATATTTCACAAAATTCTCAAGCTCTTTTTCGTTATCAACCGAAGTCACACAATTATCAATATAAAAGGATTTATTTAATTTCTGAGCAATAGAACTTTGTTCCTTTGGTACCTGGGCCAAATGAACCGAAATAACCGCCCCCAATAGAAAAGGGCTGGACTTTACTCCAAAAACTACCCTTGTATGGCGGAAAACTTTCAGCACATTATCTTTCTCCCACCATAAAAATCTCAAAAAGTCCCTATCTTCTTTCCGTAATTCAATCTGTAAAAATGCACGCCGGATATCAGAAGTTACGCCAATGCATTTTTCTCTAAATCTTAACAAAATTGAAGGGATTTCTTCTATTAAATTTGGCCCTTTAACTAAGCAATCATTAAGGGAGGGCGATCTATTAACTTTACATGATGCATCAAAAACAGGTCTTATCTTAGTCGAGGCACTGTCTGGTTTAAATACTGGGTGATGCGGTAAATAGTGACCCTTAGAATTCAATTCATCGTCTGGTACTATTTCAATTACACCCTCCTCCATCCATTCATTAAAAATTCTATCATATTCTTCATATTTATGTAAAGACTTGAGTTTTCGGGTAACACTAAACAATCTTTTTTCTGCTACATGACGATTTGACGACAATTCTGCGTTATATACTAACCAAGGTAATCCGACACAATAACGACCATCTTCGTTTCTGGAAAGGGAGTTTAAGAATTGTTCGTGGGCAATTTCTTCCTCAGCAGCGTTAGTTGAATTCTGATGAGTATCTAATATTCCGATCGTTTCTAGACTCCAAAGATCGGAGATTTTAAAGTCGTGGCCCACTAAACTTGCATACAAAATGGAAGCATCTTTGTGATTAACAAGTTCCTCTGATGCACCACAAACTGTCCAACCAAGTTTCGTACAAACTGCTGTTAATCCTCCTTTTAATTGTTTTACTGATCCCGTGAGAATTTTTCCATAAATATCACTACCGATGAGCATTTCTATTTTTGGACAATCTGCTCCCAAATCCGACAACCAAATGTTGTTTCGTTTTAATTCTTTTAATATCGGACCCTTGGGTACCCTAGGTATATCCCCACATATTATGTCCTGATCTAAAAATTCAAATTCTAGATCTGAATACTTACGCGGACTGGCTGAACATAATTTTACCCGATATTTGTTATGCAACTTTGGTTCTGTTCTGGCACCTCCAAACAAAGTAAGAGCCACATTTTCTTTGGAGACAATTGGTAAGCCCAATTCAGTGGCTAATGATTTCAAAATGTACGATTTCTGGGAACCACAATCTAAGAGTACTCTAATATCTTTATGCTTTTTGACACCAGCTACTCTTACGCATAAAGTCATTAAAGCTATGTCAGCGGTACAAGTTTGCCTGGCTGTAGCCGTGTGTATGTTGTCTATTTCTGATTTTTCTGCTGGAGGTCCAGTTTCATTATTAATTTCTGGACACAAAATAACTGGGTGTGATTTACCACAAACAAAACACCTAACAAACTGTTTACAAAATTTTGCCATATGATTTGGTTCTAAGCATTTTAAACAACATTTTTTCTCTTTAACTTTAGATATCCTTTCATTAAGAGCTAAGGAACGCGCATCATAACAATTTTTACTATCATGCATTTTGCCACAAAAAATACAAGCATGTAGTTTAGTTGTAAGAAAACCTGTCGCAGTGGGAACATTAGCCTGTTTCTTAAATTTAAACTTACCTTTTGTTTCTCCTCTTGCTTTATCTGGATATCCTTC
>KK113244.1:137626-234448 GCA_000611955.2 Stegodyphus mimosarum
TGTAAAATCTATGAAATCAGGATGTGAGATTCGCGTAGCTGTCCAAGGTGACCATTATATCACTTTAAAGAAAAAATTTTCTAAAGAGGTGACATAATTTTTTCATCATTTTCCAATTTCTATTAATGTGGCTTTATTTTCAATATTTTTCAAATAATCAACTGCCAAACATTGTAATTTATGTGAACTTCCAGAGGGGGAAGGTTTTTGTACAAATTTCTATTAATATGTTTTCATTGAGTTGCGTTTCATTTCTGTCGTTATCCTTTAATTTTGATAATCAGTGTATGAACAGATACATATTTCTGTAAGTGGTATGTAGTGCATCTTAAATATGATATATGTATGAATATGTTTATCTATATATTTATTTATTTTTTTTTAGGCAGTTGTTGGTTCTTCAGTGTAAAGCCATCTGGCGTCTGAAATGTCCCGCCAACATACATCATCTTCAGCTAATGGGCAATTCCAAAATGTTGAATCTCCAAGTCCCACCCATAAACGAAGGGTGACACAGAATGAAAACCGCATCACTCCTCCTTCATCTATGCCTCACAACCGACGTCAAACTATCAGTAGTGCAGTGTCAGCAACTCAGAAACCACCTGTTGGCCGTCAGCGCAGACAGTCTCCACATCGCCTATCTGGCAGCATTATCGTTGCTTGTGCTCAGAAGGGGCAGCCAGAAGCGGGGAAATTGGAGCGCTCAGTTTCAAATGTTGGTGAAACATCGAGTTTAAAATTGTCACGTCAGACAAGATCTCCAGAGCGTCGATTGCTCGAACAACAGCATGCCAAAATCGTGTCTTCGCATCACACTACGTGTTTTTCTCATAGTGGGAAACATGCCAAATCTCCTACCGCAACATCCATTTCTGTTTCCTCTCTCAGTCGAAACAGAGGACCTCGAAGAGCAATAGTACGTGTTGCATCTGCAGATCTTTCAGAAGGGGGCGGTCATTCAGAACCCCTGACTACAAATGTTTCATCTGTCAAAAAAGGAAGCATACCTGCTCCCTGGAGTATGAGCTCTAGAGTTCCTGGTAGTGCCAGAAAAGTTGGTTCTTCAAATAGTTCTCCATCAAGGTCATTATCTGAACCTCATGATGTTTCTTCTGGAATTGAATGTCATGATTCATCATCTCCGGGCTCTCCTCAGAGTGTTCCCATTTCAGAGAATAAAGAAAAAGAACATGATGTGGAGAAAGAGTCCTCTACCAAACTCATGGAAGAAAAAACATTTAAAAAAGTTTCCCCTCGGTATAATATCCGTTTGATGTTAACTAATTCTGCATTTTCGAATGCAGAAGAACCTATGTGTTGTAATTCAAGCATGGTGGAAAGTAATTCCAAAGAAAATGAAACGAATGAAATCAATGATAAAGCGTTAGGTTCTCAGAAAACAGTTTTGTCGGGCAAAAGTGAATCTGATAAGGATACTAAACATTTAGAATCTGATGCCAATCAAAAGTTGGAGATGACTTCAGCTGATTTAGGATCACTTGAACAAAGGACGTTATCACCACCTATAAAGTCCCCTCACAGTGACTCAGAACTCACTGAATTTGAGAAAAATACATGTGAGGAAAATACTGATAATACTGATGTGATACTGGATGGGGATAAATCTATAGTAGCCGATGAATTAAAAATTGTTCCTTTAGAATCCTCTTCTAGTTCCGAAGTGCGTGAAAAAGATGAAGCTGAGAAAGCCCAGGCTACATCGCCGGATGGCCGATTTTTGAAGTTCGAGGAGGAAGTGGGACGAGGATCATTCAAGACTGTGTATAAAGGATTGGATACATTGACGGGTGTAGCTGTCGCATGGTGCGAATTACAAGTAAGTGTTTCACGGACGGTTTAGTCTTGATATTTTTTTCCATGTATACTAAATAAATAAGGTGAAATTAATATTTAGTTGAAATAATTGAACTAAATGTTGTGCTCAGTGCATTTTTTTTGGATCTATCCCAATTAATATTTGCAACCCCCTCTTTTTTAAGGTTTGAACTTTGAGTTTTAAAATAAGTTTATAAATATGAGTATCTGACGTACTTATAGAATATAGAATATATATATATTGACTGCCCTGTGGCGAAGTGGCCAACGTTTCACGCAGCTGCACCATAGGTCTGGAGTTCGATCCCTGGGCTGGGCAGGGTTGACTCAGCCTTTCATCCCTTAAGTGGGTTGATAACATGAGTACCAAGTTTGCTTGGACACCAGGGATCCTGCGACAAACTGACCATTTGCCCAGGGCATATGCTGATGCACTCCGGGGCCCCAAAAGATCAAGAAACCGGAAAAAGGGCACTGTGGGCCGTGGCCCACTAGGGCTGCTGCGCCACTGAGTTTAGGGTAGTTTATAATATATGTTATGTATGTAGTCATTCAGTAGATGATTTAGGGTTTGAAAAATTTCTGCATTTATACTTAAGATGAGTGAACCAAGAAGATTTGAAATGTGGCTGCTGATTTAAACACGTAATTTTATTTTCGTATTAGAGCAAGCATTGATGCCTATAAATAGATTCACACAGCATTATGGAAAAGAAAAAATTGGTAGGTTATTTCAGAAAAAGTCTGATTTTGTGTCAAAATACCTATGTTAGAACAATGCTGTATATGAAGCTAGTATATAATATGCTTCAAGACATGAAAAATGCAGTTTGAATTTCATCAGTTGGCCCAGTAAAACGGGAGACATAGAACCGCCACCCTTTTTTTTGCGCAGTGTTAATTATTTTATTTTCGTTATATTTGAAAATGCTGTGATAAGGAAAAGCTTTCATTCGCTACTCAGGGTTTTTTCAGTAAAAAAGTGTAAGAAAACTTAAAAAATTAATTGGCCAAAGAAAATAAAATTTAGAATATCATATTAAATGGAAATATGTTTTACATCAGAACTGAAGTATGAGACTTTCAATAACCTTAACCATGCATTTTAAAGTGTATTAAAGTCAATTTGGAGTTCCTTTGAAATGGTATATCTATGCAGGATGAAAATCTCCCATTGTTTATAATATAAAGGTTGGCAGTTATGCTATTTAATTCAAGTTAAAAATTAGCAGATGTATTGAGTTGATAATCTGAATAAATATGTTGAGATAGTAATTCATTTATGTGTATGAAATAACCATTTTGTTGATTTATTTCAGTAAATATTTTTTGAGATAAAATTGGAAGATAATTATTATAGGTTTTGTATTTGATGTACAGATGTTTAAATGGGAAAATGCATTGTATTTGTCTATGAATAAAATGCTAATAGGGATGTAATTTTTGTGCAGTTGAGAGTATATTCTTCTTTGCTAATAGAAAAATATATTGGTTCTCTTGAATGGCAATGAAGGTTAGGGAGTATGAGGGTTTTGGAAAAAGTGTATCAGAAAGCTATTTAAGGGCAAATCCTTTTTATTAGTAATATGCAGTGAAAGTTTTCCCTTTAAAAAAAGTATTAAAAATAACGTTGTGAGTAATTTTTTAAGCTTGTGCTACTGCATGCTTGCGTAGTTATCACCTCATAGTATCCATTATATAATATTATATTATTAAAAAACATTCCTCCTGAAAACAATTTTTGGCCATACCTGTAATGCTTAACTCTTATCTTCGTATAGTAAGATTTGTTTAGATCCGAATTATACAGTATTGTTAAGCTTTTGAATTGAGTGTTCTTTCATTTGAGGAGATTACAGTCTTCATCAATGTTCATTCTAATGTAGTGCTAAAGTACATTTGGGCAGAGTGGAAATATACACCATTTGCATCATCAAAATTGCTTTGCATTTTGATATCCTGCAGTCGATTTTGGGTGCTTGGAAAGTGAAGCTGTTTTTCAGAAATCAGTGCATGGCCGCCATGCTTTTACTCTGTTCAGAACAAGGGTTCTCTGCAGGATTGGTATTAATGCCATTTAACAGGGTTTCAGCGATAATCAAGGGGTAGATTGTGAGTCAATAACCAAATATTCACCAGCATTGATCTGCATTAATCAAGGCCTTCCCAGAAGTGTTTATAAATAGAATTGATAACTGATTGTTTATTGATATAAAGCTGAATCTTGTAACAAGAAATAAATCATAAAAAAGGAAATATAATGGAAAAATACACTAAATGTATTTCATATGTTTTAAAACTCAATCTTTGTATGGAAGAAATGCATTAAAAAATGTAAATCTCGAGAACACAAGAAAAGACAAAAAAGTACAGAGCGTGCAAAATAAGATGTAGGGTAAATATTTTGAACAAGGGGATTTAAGAATTAAGCAATTTTATTCCAAATATTAAACAAAATTTGCATCAATACACCAAGCACAGCCATCACAGTAATTAAAATGGAACTTCTGCATAATCAGAATGCATGATCTTTTTTCTTGAAACTTATTTATATTTTTAAAATTAAAAATAATCCCAGAAAATAAAAGAAACATAAATCTAATAAACATTTTTTTTCAAAAATTTCGTTAATCTTCTTAATTTGTCTTCAAGTTATTTATATGCAGTTATTTGTATTATAATTATGTTAAATTTGTATACTGTATAGTATACCAGGGGTGTTTGTGCTCCGGGGAAACCCCGGAATTCCGGGGATTTTGAACTTCGATACCCGGAAATTCCGGGGATCGTCGTTCAAAGGGAAGTAGGAATAATAATGAATTATTTATTTTGATCAGGGTAATTTTGTTTGCTTTGAAAGCAGAAAACACAAGGTCAGTGTGTGTGGTGAAAACTTTTCCTTTCTTTCTCCAAAGGCAGTGATAATGCGTGAAAAGGGGGAAAAAAACTTCTTTTTTGTTCTTTCCTTATTGCAAGTTATGACTCATTCCCCCGGTTCTCGGACAGTCTCTTCTGGATTCCTTTTCGGCAAGTAGGCGCGGCAGAAAAAAAAGGGAGAGACTTCGTTCGACCAGATGTGCGATAACGTGACTCTGGGTTTAAAGGTCTTATCTCTCCTGGCGTGGCGCCAATAAGTAGAGAAGGGGGTTTTTCGCCGTATTAGCTATTTGTCATTGGTCGCTTCGCAATTTTTTTTTCTCCGCTGTGTAAAATTTTCGTTTCATTTATTGATGCACGTGTAAATTTTTCGTTTCTTTTATTGAAATATTTTTTTATTTATGTACGCAAGAGAATTTCACTATGAAATTTCTCGATATAAATAGTGATATTATACAATTAGAAGAAGGTGTCCGGAATGCATTTAGGTGGAATTGGATTGAACGGAGAGATGGTAATGGGGATACCATCGGCACATGGTGCAAGAAAATAAATGTTGCTGGACAAACATATTGTGTTTTTTGTAACTCACTGCTGAAGTATGGTGGGGAAGGATTCAAGGCTTTCACAAATCATTCTAAAACTGTGACGCACATAAAATATTCAAAGTGCATTAGACATTCAATGACTTTAAGTAATTATGCTAATTCAAAAAATACTGATGACTTACTGGAGACTGATGCTCGGCCATTGGATATAGTGACAAGAAAAGCACGCCAAGAGGTATTAATAACTTCGTTTATCGCCGAGAATTCTCTTTCTTTCAATGTAGCTCCCAATTTAATTGAACTCTGCAAACAGTTGAGCCGCGATCAGACGGCACTAAACTCGTTGGAAATGTCCAGGACTACTGCATGTTATAAGATGAAATATGGGCTCGCAAAAACTATTAAGGAAAATATCATTAAAACTTTAAAGGAGACTCCATTTTCTCTAAATTTGGATGAAAGTACTAGCAATGCTCAAGAAAGTATACTGGCAATATTGGTGCAGTTTTATGACAACAATCAAAATGAAGTTGTAGTTCATCATTTTGCATCTCTAAAGATGGAATCTTGCAATTCAGAAGCTGTTTTTAAAGCAGTTGTTAATACTATTGAAGATAATAATATTCCATGGGCAAACTTAATTAGTGTATTAATGGACTCATGTAACACCATGCGTGGAAAAAAAAAGGGTGTTGAAACCAGACTACGATCAAACAAAGCACCCCACTTATTAGATATTGATGGTGACACATGTCACACAGCTAATAACTGTGCAAAAAAATTTGCTTCATGTTTTG
This sequence comes from Stegodyphus mimosarum, assembly GCA_000611955.2. Classification (NCBI taxonomy): domain Eukaryota; kingdom Metazoa; phylum Arthropoda; class Arachnida; order Araneae; family Eresidae; genus Stegodyphus; species Stegodyphus mimosarum. The sequence continues at coordinate 143,688 of KK113244.1, forward strand.
ATAGATACTTAGAAGATTTGTTTGATGACATCTATTTTGATATGAAAAGCTGCAGTAAAAGAGAAAATTTTTTCAAAATCTGTGAATCCCTTGCCATTAAAAAACTTAAGCCCTTGAAGAGACCAGACCATAGGTGGGTGTACATTTTATGTGTTTTAGAAAGAATCAAAGATCTGTGGGATGCTCTTATTGCATTTTATTTTCACTACTTGGATAAAACTGATAAAGGGGATTATTTTTCTTATGTTGAAACTGTATACAATAAAAGAAATATTTCTGCAGCTCAGAAAAAAATTGTTGAAGGGGTGTATTCTTGCTTGCATTCCCAACAACTCACAAAGGATGCTTTAGCTCGGAAAAAAAGAATACTAAATGGGTTATTTGTTATGCAAAACAAAACTTTATTGCATATGGCATTATATTCAGCAGTATTACCAGAGTTCAACACATATATTAAATTATTTGAAACAAAAAAACCAATGCTTCATTTAATACATTCCAGTATTTATAAATTGATGGCAAAATTTTTCTCTTTTTTTATGAAGCCAGAAAATATAGAGTGCACATCTTATAATGATTTATTAAAGGTTGATGTCACAAATCCAGAATTCCATCTACCTAGCAAAGTAATATTTACTGGTGCAGAAGCTTCCACTCTCCTGAAGAAATTATCAAAAAATCATCCAATAGCAAAAGAATTCCAAATTTCTCTGATGAAAGCTTATACTAATACAGCACAGCATATGAAACAGAAATTACCCCTTAAAAATTCATATCTAATTAGTTTTACAGCATTAGATCCAGAGCTAAGAGGTAAAACCAGTACAATATTAGCTTTTGAAAAATTATCATCTTTTATGTCCCATATTTTTAGTGATAATGAAAAGTCAAAAGTAGAAGCTGAAATAAGGTTATACCAGAGTGATATTGATATCACCAAAGAAATGCTCTACACATCTGATGAAAGTGGAAATCAAGTCAAGTGTACAATTGATAAATATTGGTCTAAAGTTTTTAATTTAAAAGATGATTTCACAAATGATTATAAGTATCCTACATTGGCTAAATTGGTCAAAGCCTGCCTTAGCTGCTTCCATGGCCCATTAGTGGAAAGTGCATTCAACTTAATGGATACACTTGTCACTGACTATAGAACCTCTCTTAAGATTGATTCCCTAGATGCAGTGCAGACTATTAAATATGATTTAATGGCTTCTAAAGAAACCTCATGTGAAAAATATGGCTCAAAAAATCCAATGACTGATCCAATTCACAAAGATCTCTTACTGAATATGAACAGAAGTTGGAAAACATATCAAGAGGACTTAAAAACATGTATTTCAGATGAGTCACCTATAAAAGTCTCTGAAAAACCTTCTACATTAGCAGAAAAGCAAACTGCTTCTACCTCTGCATGTGCAGTTCTCGAGGAAATTTCTTCAACTGTAAATGAGGAAAATAAAAGTCAACCTTCCTGCAATTATGAAGTTCACCACAAAAGAAAGACAAGTCCACAAACATCAGAAAATAAAAAAAAGCAGCAGAAATTAGATAATTTTTTTTTAAAGAATTAATTCAGGTAATTTAAAATATTTACATAAAATGTAGTAGTTTATATGTTTGAAAATTTATGGTTATTAATTTTGCAAAAAAAGTAATTCATTGAACTTTTATAATTAGGTCATTCAATACTTCATAATTGTAATTTTTCATTTCTCCCCCCCCTTCTCGAAACTCCAAAATGTCGGTAGTAAGTCCGTAAAAGTTTCAGGGGATTTTTTGGTGTCCCACAAACACCCCTGAGTATACAGAAAAATGTAAAGGGGTTCAATGAAGAAAATCCCTCCTTTGAAAGGGTGAATGCTAGAAAAAGTTTGTTAATACCTTGTTTTGAGGGAACATTGTTTTTCATATGACCAGGTGGTGGGGTACTTAGAATTTAATTTTTGGGGTTCAATCACCATCATAATGTCAAAACTACCCATTTTTGTTATTTATGATTTTGTGATTAAAATCATACATCTGCAGTTATTACTAGGTTTAATGCTTGACATTCTATTGTATTTGCATTCTTGTGTTATTAATGTTGAAACTTTAATGAAATATCAATCAACAACAAAAATACTTGCATTATTTTATCATGTCAAAGCTAAGTTTTCTTGATACATGTTTAGACCTTTTTCTTTATATATATGCGAGATAAAAAATATGTAAGTCAGTTCTAAAAAAAGCAATAACTTTTCTGGACTGTGTCATTTCAAAATTAGTCTATGTCACAGGGCTTAAGGAATGCTGATGAAGAAGCTGTTTCAGAATTTGAACTCAAAATTTCCCGAACTAAAATTTCTCTCTTAATAAGCAACCTAAACCAAAACCTTGTCTTGATGAAACTCCAAACTGGATAATTGCTCACTTTTTCTCCTATCTGTGTTGCCACTCAGACACTAATTTGCTGTGTCAGCTATAGTCCATCGTTCTAGAAATATAATCTCTATAAAATTTTGGTGCGTAGCACATTCACAATGATAATGTGAAATGAAAAAGAATATGTGTTCCCAAAATTCATTAATCAGGAATAAAATTATTTGTGGAGTTAAAGGCTATGCCTGTCTTCGAGGCTCATTTTTGAAACTATATAATATAGGCTGTCTAAGTCTTAAGGCAGAGAACCATCGCCAATCCATTGCAATACATAGAATATATGCAAACAGCAAACATAATCATCCATTTAAATGCATTTTGCATGTTTTATTCCATAAATAATTTTTTATACATTATTGTAGGAAGATTTTCTTGCGCTCATCCCATGCTGAATTTATTGTAGAAAATGATCTTTCTCGTGTATATATGATTATTGATGATGCTATTAAGATTTTCTAATGTATGTAAACATTAGGGAAAATTTTTTTATTGTAAGTACTCCCTTTTTTGTTCTTAATGCAATTTTCCTTGTCAAAGTTAATATTCAGCATTTAAAATATCGTTATTACAATCATAGCATTATTACATGTTAGGGAATATATGTTTGCGCCTTATGTAAATTTTGAATTTCTTCTCTGCAAGAGGGCGCCTGCGAGCGCAGAACTATATCTATTGTACCAACTTGTTCTTCTTACGGCCAATAAATGCAGTAACGAATGTCTGTGTCTGCTTTCCATCCACCTCAACATGGTCCGTCGAGCCGGAGCAAACTTTGAATGATGTGTCAAGACATTTGGACGTTCTGAAATAAAAGGATATTTCGTGCAGAAGAAATGGATTATATATTGTGTCTGGTTGTGAGAACAGCAGCCAAAATATGGAGTGCCATCTAAAGCAAAAGCGAATCATCAAGGGTAAGCTAACTCGTTTAATCTCACAAGTAAATAGTTTGCAAAATCAAGAAAATTCTGTTTTTGAAGTGTATGAAAGTGATGTCAGGGCTTTGGATGCTGAAGTGAATAGTTTAAACGATAACATTCATAGTACTTGTTCCGACATGGAGTTTAATTAGTATGAAATAGAAATGCATGAACTATTTTCTAAATTGGATGTATTAAAAATTACTTTAAAAGAAGAATTTAGAAAATTTACTAATGCATGTCAAGATATAATGAATGTTAATGCAAATGGTTTAAAACTTAAATGTCATAGACCCATGGAACACGGAGCTTCTACTGTTAGTAGCAATAACACCACGGTGCCTGTCGCGCAGGCAGTTCTGTTACCTACTGCAATTGTTTATGTTAAAGATATTAATGGCGATTTACAAAAATGCAGGATGCTAATTGATTCAGTCAGCCAGGGCTTATTTATTTGGGAGCACTGTGTAAATTTATTGCAGTTAAAGTGCACTAATGCAAACATAAGTGTAAATGGCTTGAGCTTGCAAAAGATTGGTAAAGTTTCAGGTTCGGTTCAATTTCAAGTAACATCTCCATTTTATAAAAACGCAAGCATTGGAAGAAATTGAGTGTGAAAATCATTTCAAGCAGAATTTTTCTCGTGACTCAACAGGTAGATTTGTTGTTAGGTTTCCATTTCGTAAGTCTAGCAGTGAACTTGGGTCATCTAGGGATATTGCTGTACATCGTTTACAACACACTGAACATCAACTTATTAGGAATGGATCTCTTTCCAGTCAATACCAAAAATTTATGAAGGACTATCAACAACTTGATCATATGGAATTGATTCCAGAAAACGAAATTGATGTTCCAGCTAATTCTACTTTTTACCTTCCACACCATTCAGTTCTGGATAAAAATGGTGATAAATTTCGAGTAGTATTGGATGGTTCTGCTAAATCTTCTAGCGGTATTTCTCTCAGTGAGAAATTGATGGTTGGTCCACAGTTACAGCCCGATCTGACAACATTAATTATTTGTTTTAGAATTCACAGAATAGCTGTAACTGCCGACATAGAGAAAATGTACAGACAAATCATACTACAAGATGAGGACTTTCAAAGAATAGTCTGGCACGATTCACCGTTTAAACCAATTCAGGATTTTCGATTAACTAGGATTGCTTACAGTACTGCATCAACATCGTACCTTGCCATGAAATGTTTACAGCAGTTAGCAATTGAAGAAGCAAATAATTTTCATTTGGCTTCTAAGGCATGTCTTAGGGACTTCTACGTTGATGATTTAATTTACGGAGCCAGTTCAATTACGAAAGCTATAGAATTACAAAGGCAATTGAATCAGATGTTGTCACGTGCAGGATTTGTCTTACGAAAATGGGCTTCTAACAGCAAGGAAGTTCAATTAATCCAGATTTCATTGAATTCAATTAATCCAGATTTGTGTTCATCAAATGCTTCTTTGAACATGGACAATGATGATACTGTGAAAACGTTAGGTATTCTATGGCATCCAGCTTCAGATATGTTTTTCTTCAAAGTTAATTCTTCATATTCTGAAGCCTTAACCAAACGAACTTAACTTTCAATAATTGCAAAGACCTTTGACCCTCTTGGATGTTTGGCAACGATCACAGTTCGGTATAAACTGATCATGCAAAAACTGTGGAAACATCAATTACAGTGGGATGAAGAGGTTCCTCCAGATATGACATGTGAATGGAAACAACTTACAGAGGATATGCTACTTATTCAGGATATCAAAATTTCATGATTCTTGTTGGTTGAATCAGATAACCAGTTTCAATTGCACGGGTTTTGTGATGCGTCGAAGAAAGCGTACGCCGCTGCAATTTATTATCGTTCTGTGTTAGATACTGGACAAATCAATGTTCAGTTATTGATAGTCAAGACAAGAGTTGCACCATTAAAAAGCATATCACTTCCTCAATTGGAACTTTGTGGAGCATTCCTGTTGACTAAATTGATGGACTTCACCTGTAAAGCTTTGGATACACCTATATCACAAGCTTATTTTCATACCAATTCCACTATTGTACTGGCCTGGATAGGATCTCACCCGAGCCGATGGAAAACCTTTGTCACCAACAGAGTAGCAAAAATCCAAATCTTGTCTTCTCATGTCCAGTGGCATCATGTGAGTGGAAATGCTAACCCTGCTGATCATGCAACTCGTGGTGTGTCGTCATCTGCACTGGTTACTTCATTGTGGCTACGTGGTCCAGATTTGTTGTATGATACATTTCCTTTTCAGCCAGCATCATCTGAATTTTCTGAATCATCTGAATTTTCATCATCTTTTCAGCCACCACTGAATGATTCTGTGTCCGAGCAAAGATGTACCTTACAATCAACAACCGCTGCCAGTCACTTGATAGACTCTTATGATTTATTTTATAAGTATTTTTCTCTCACTAAACTTAAACTTGTTATAGCATTATGTCTGAGGTTTGTAAGTAACTGTAGAAATTCAGGAGATAAGGTGAATGGATTTTTAAAAACTAGTGAATTTACTAAAGCTATGCATGTGCTAATTAAATTAATGCAATATGTTGAATTTAAGAATGAAATTAACATTTTGAGCAAAAATCAATCATTATCTTGTACAAGCAAAATTTTATCTTTAAATCCATTTTTAGATAATTCGGCTATTCTCAGGGTGGGCGGTCGCTTGCGACATGCAAACCTTGCGTATGGCATTAGGCATCCTATTTTGCTGCCAAAGAAGCACATTTTAACTCATCTCATTATCAGACATTACCATGAAATACTTTTGCATGCAGGTCCAGAACTCATGCAATCTTGTATTCAAGAACAGTATTGGATTATAGGTGCTAGAGCTGTTATCAGAGATTTAATTAGAAAATGTATAAAGTGTTGCAGAATTAGAGCATGTGTCACTAATAAAATGATGAGCCATTTGCCTTCTGGTCGTGTTTCCCCTGTTCCTGCATTTTTGCTCTGTGAAGTGTATTACGCAGGTCCTTTTCAAATTAAAGCAAATAAGGGTCGAGGCTCTAGATCAGTCAAGGCATATATAGCTCTATTTGTTTGTTTTATGACAAAAGCTATTCATTTAGAATTAGTAACTGATCTTTCAGCAGAGGCTTTTATTGCAGCCCTTAAGAGGTTCATTTCCCATAAGGGTAAAAGTAGTGATATATATAGAGATTGCGGCTCCAATTTTGTTGGAGCAAAATGCAAACTCATGGAATTTGAAAGGCTTGCTAGATCTACAGCTTATAACCAAAACGTTAGCAGATATTTGGTTGATAGTGGCATTAAATGACATCTAAATGTTCCAGGTCGCCACATATGGGTGGACTCTGGGAAGCTGGTATAAAATCAACAAAATATCATTTGAAACAAGTAGTTGGTGAAGCGAGATTGACATGTGAAGAATTTGAAACATTTCTCATACAAATAGAAGCTTGTCTTTACTCGCGACCTTTAACAAATTTGTCTGATGATCCAAATGACTTATCATCATTGACGCCTAGTCATTTTCTTATTGGTAGATCATCGACAAGTATTCCTGAACCAAATTACATTGAAGCTAATGTTTCCCATCTTACCAGATGGCAACATATTCAAAAAATGGTTCAACAATTTTGGAAGCGTTGGCGCAAAAAATATCTTTCGATTACAACAAAGACCAAAATGGCTTTTGCCAACTAAAAATTTTCAAGTTAATGATCTGTGTCTCATAAAGGATAAGAACTTACCCCCCACTAAATGGAAAATAGGTTGAATTACTCAGTTACATCCTGGTTCTGATAACATCGTTAGGGTTGTGACTATTAGAACTTCACATGGCATGGTCAAAAGAAATATTACAAAATTGTGTGTATTACCAATTTGAGTTTTAATTCATATATATTATAAATTAAGCATTATGTCATGATTTATTGTATTGTTTTAAATTTGATGAATTGTGGCTACTGAATGTTGAAATGGTATTTCAAGGTGGGGGTCATGTTTGCGCCTTATGTAAATTTTGAATTTGTTCTCTGCAAGAGGGCACCTGCGAGCGCCGAACTGTATCTATTGTACCAACTTGTTCTTCTTACGGCCAATAAACGCAGTAACGAACGTCTGTGTCTGCTTTCCATCCACCTCAACAATATATTTAAAATTATTTCGAGTTTTCCTTTGTATTCAGATTGGAAAGGGAATTAATAATGGTAATTTATTGCAATGAAAATGTTTTTGCAACTGAAATAATACAGTCACAAAAGTAGATCATTTTAATGAACTTGAATATATAAGCTCCAGATGATGGTTCTTTATCATGTTAATTCTCTATTATTTCTAATGCATGAACTAAAGGTTTCTGTAATTCCATCATATCCACAACACAGGGTTTCTCAGTCTATGGTATAAAAATCTTCCGTTGTGGTCTTAAAAGATTTCCAAAAAAGATAAAAGTATAATGAACTGCATGTACCACACTACAGCTGAAAAATCTCGAGAGTTTTGAAATACACAAGTCTATCACTTTTTCTTCCAAGACTGAAATTTATTGCTGGTTAGCGTACCTAAACTACTTCTCACTCTTAGTCTTAGCAGCAAACAAGAGATTTAGAGCTGTATGATGGTGGTGCTTTACGCCATCATTTTTGCTGTACATCTGGCGCTGCTGGTCTCATAACCAGTGAAAATGGAATATAATGGCTTTAAAATTGTGCTTTGAAAAATATGATTAAGTTTCCTTCTATGTATCTGTGTGAGAAAAAATTTTCATTATAAGCTTGTTACTGATCTGGAAAGCCCTGTAAACCCTACTAGACAAGTCAGTGAGTTATCGCTATGTCTGAAATATTATGACAGTATTCAGAAAGTTTAAATAACCTTTTTATTTAATCTTAAGCTTTTAACATAAAAGGCATGACTTCTGCTACAGACGAACCACCACTTGTGATGATGTAAATTAAGGTATAATTGACAATTCAAATCCAAAGCTGATAAAATAGTCTAAGACTGACTATGCAGTCAAATAAATGAGCTCTAAACTAGCTCAATTAATTTTATTGGCACATAAAGCCGAAACAGTAAATTTTAGAAAGAGTTGACCAAAATTTCAACAGCATGGTATGATTGTCAGAAACTTTCTCACTCTATGGTTCAAAAGCTTCAACCTGTATACTCTCAGGCTAATTTGCATTCTGGTGAGGAATATAGGAAGAGTAAATTAAAGTCATAATAACTGGTTAATTAATTTAAGAACCCAACATTTTCCCTACCACAATTTAAATGACCATAACGGACGGTCTTTAACAACCTTGGCTAAAATTCTGAATTCTAAGATCCAACAACAGGAGCTGACCTTTGCATTCATCCAATTAAATCATCCAATGAGCTCTTTGCACATTGTATATGTGCTTTCCTAGTTCCTTAATGTTAAATAAATTGGAACTTAATATAGCTCTGTATCAAGGTCCGTACAGTGAAAAGGTTCGCGCATTCGGAAACTGAGACATAGAGCGCATGCGTCAAGTCTCAACGTATGACGTCACAGGGCGACCAGACGAGGCCTACGTGATATACGAGTCCCAAGGTCCGTACAGTTCAAAATTACATCAAATTGGATATAAAGTTGTGGCTGTAGTGAGTGATATGAATGGATCTAACCACGCACTGTGGAAAACATTGAAAATAAACGAAAATAAATCATGGTGTATGCATCCGATTACCAATGAAAATATTTATTTTTTTTGCAGATGCGCCGCATCTTCTGATGCTTATTCGCAATTGGCTTTTAGATACTGGTTTTGTCTTAAGCGATAGCTCAATTATAAGTAAAACTCCACTTTTGGAATTACTTAAAATTAATGCTGGTGAATATAAAGTTTGCTGTAAACTGACAGAAACTCACATATTATGTGAAAAATCTCAGCGACAAAATGTACGTCTAGCATCACAGTTGTTTTCAGAATCAACTGCAGCTGCGTTAGAGAGATACAAGCCTGGGTCGGATCCTAAATTATGTTTTGATTTAGCACATTTTATCAAAGAAGTAAATAACTGGTTTCATATTTTCAATAGTTATATTCCGGAAATTTTTGGATTTCCGTGTAAAAGTGCTTACGAGAAGTATATAACAACTCAGGATGCAGCAATAGATAATTTTTGCAAAACTGTGAAAAACATGAGGTGCACTGGAAAAAAGTCATTGCAGGTATTTCAAAAAGGTGTTCTAATTTCTAGCACATCGTTAAAAAGTCTCTTGCATTATGTCAGAGAAAAATAGAACTGATCATACATTCTAACGCATCGTTTAAATCAAGACGCTCTCGAAAATACATTTTCGCAATTAAGGAGCAGAGGAGGACTAGATGATCATCCTACTCCTCTTAGTGCTTTATATCGTTTACGTATGGTGATAATAGGCAAGAATGGTTTTATTGGAGCCCGCGGAATCACAAATACGGAAAGCAGATTAGATGATTATCTAATTTCTAAGGTTTTGCGGCATGCTGGTGTAAAAGTTGTTGTCGGAAACGATGACAAAATGTCATTTTCATATTCAGAAAACAGTGATACTGAAAAAAATATCGATTGCCCATCTGAAAAATCCGAACTAAAATTGGATATGAGTATCACAGAAAAGAATGGTTTAAGTTATATTGCAGGGTGGATAGCAAAAAAACATCATATCGAGTACCCTAATCTTAGGGGAATTTACGTATAAACTGAAAGAAGATCCAAATTGTATTTCGTCGTGGATACAACATCTGTCTCATGGAGGATTAATTTAACCCTCTGAAGAGTGAAAAACGCAGGTCCATAAAATGGAAGAACAATTTTTAATTTTCAACAGTTCCACTTTAAGAAAGGAAGAAAATATTATAAAGGACTTTGTCAAAACCCTTAAACAGCAGTTTTCCGACACAGATGAAAACTTACTTAAGTCCTTTGCTAGAATTCGAACTTTCATACGATTAAGGACTTTAAATCAAAAATTAGTTAATAAAAAATATTCGAAAGCACAAAAAAGAAGACTAAATTCAGTCGACGAAAACTGTGACATAACGCGGAAAAGAAAAAATAAATTGAAGAAAATAATTTCGCAATATCAAAAAATTATTTCTGTAACTGAATATAAATCGAGCTATCTTTTGTTTTGTTATCCTTGGTGCGCTATTTTTTTAGCCTAACCATTGTAAGGAATACTTAAAATTTTTCTTCAAGCAAAGCTTAGCTGCGGAAAAAATGGTGTATCCAGCATATCTGTTGAAAGTAGTATTTTTTATTAAACAGAACTGATCCAAATTACGTAACTAGACTAAAATTTTAGATGCAAATATCTGGTTACTTTTGGAAAGAAAAATATATTTTGTATTACATATTATCTGATATATTTTTTATTTTTAAACATTCATCTCATAATATTTGTATATATTTATTATATATATATAAATGCATATATCTTAGTGTAAAATATTATATGTATATATATAATACATCTTCATAATGTAAAATAAATAAATAAAAATATTTTTGATTCTGAAATAGCGAATTGTGACATAAAAAAATCTGCAACTACAAAAATCTATTTTGTTTTTTTACAATAGCATTTGCAAATTTATGTGCCAGTTCCTTATTCAGTATGATATTTGAATTAGCTTAGATTATGTTTAGAATTTAATAAATATAGCCACTAAACTTATGCAATTTACGGCACATAATTTGAGTTCTGAACTTAATTTGCCCTCGGTTTAAATCATTCAAAGTTATATATGTTATTTTTATAAGATATCTTTACATACTGTCTTAGAAATTATACCCTCGACTATAAAATATGTCAAAGAAATAAGGGTATGTACAATGCAAATTTATTTTGCAGGTTAGTGTTCATTCATTGATTTGCGTATTTATTCGATACCTTTAGTCTTAAATATATATTTCAAAAGTTGTATGTATGCAAGTGGTATGTATGGCGATACAAAATGTTTATTAGATATTTATACATGTTAAATTATGATTTAGTTAATATACTTCTTTAACATTTTAATGTACACACCTAGCAAATAAGAACAGTCAAATAAGCGCAAATTCGTTTCAAGCGCCTACCGCAGTTTCTACCCTCGTAGTATGAGAGAAAGCAACAGAGGTCTCCCTGTGACGTCACGATGTGGTTGACCATTCAACGCGTTTTTCCTCTTATGCGTGAACCTTTTCACTGTACGGACCTTGGCTCTGTATCACTGAATAATAGTTTAAGAGGTTATGGCTGCCAGTATGACTTTATCTGCATTCTATTGCTAAGCTTAAAACTATGTGAGTTCGAGTGAAAACGAGTTTCATTGTAATGATAAAAGTAATTACTGCAGATAGCCTTCTAGGATCACAAAGCTGTGTGCAATGGGAGTGGATAGTCAGAAACTCAGGCTCTTTCTAATGAAGTCAGTGAAACATCAACTTAAATTCTAAACTTTACTTATTTGAATTAACCGTGTTTCTGAAATTACATTCTGGTAGGAAACTGTAAGCTGAAACTAGAAGTGATAGGAAAGATGCATAAATTTAAAATAGCTGTTAATAAACACAACTTGTCTTTTAGATTCAACTGTGTCTATAAAATGAAAATAAAAAATGGGTGTAGCAATCTACTAGTTGTAATAGAAGTATTCTTATAAATTTAACAATGAACTAATTGATTGAAAATTCATACATACATATGTACAACAGATGCTGCAAAATCGGATGTTGAGCACCATTAAATGAATTACTTCAAAAGATGCCAATATAAACTAACTGCCTTTCTGGTGATATATGCTACCCAAAATAGAAAATGTGACACCATGAAGGATTGGGTAGAATACGATAGAAAGATGAATTTGTGCAGTGCTGAAATATACAGGGAATCAGATGTAGGACCAGCCCTTATGGTGATGCAGTGTTTGCTATCGTACAAGGTACACATTCAAATAGCATGCAGATAGTGCTTTAATGGATAGAAACTCATATGCTCAGAACTTTCCTCCGCTGTTTGTCCTTTGATAATGGCTGGGGCAGAGCAGACTCTCTCTGCAATGTCACATTGAGAAACGAAATAAAAATAAGAGAGAGAAAAATAAAAATCTCTTCTTAAAATGAGAGATTTTTGAAAATGGAGATTAAAGATTTATTTATATATTTCTTGATAAGGTGTCTAATTTAATCTCAGATAATAACAATAATGGGAATGTTATTTTTAGTCAGCATACCTAAGTCCAAGAAGTTACTACTTAACCATTTACTTCAAGAACTAAGAGAGACTTAAAATATCCTGTCATAGCTGTAAGATGTTTTTTTCCCTGTTCTCTGATTAAATCCCATTTTTTTTTTCATAATGAAACTTAATTATATTTAATCTCAGACATATAACATTAAAAATAGTATGTGAGGAACTTGATATTTTTTATTTTCACATACACATACCTAAATTAAATTAATAAATAAGTAATAAAGTGCATTTTCAGATTCATCCTTGAAGCATTATAGCTAATCAGAAAGCAGAAAGTTTGTTTAATTAAATAAACTATAAAGAAGGGATAAAATATGTAAGCAGACATATTTCTGATACATTAAAATTCAAATCTGAGTACCCCATTTACTATAATTACAATTATAAATACATTTTATAGTGATAAAAACCATGTGTTCTTTTGATTGTGTGGGCTTTTATCAGTGTGGGCTTTTATCTACGGGTCTTTTATCAATGTGCACTTTCATCAGTGTGGGTATTTGTCACGTGGGCAATTATCACAGCGGGGGTTTGTTTTGTGGGCTTTTGTTGTGTTCACTTTCGTCCAGTGGGCTTTTATCAGGGAATCCTCATCAGCATGTCCTTGTGCTGTCAGTGTGCCTCTGATGCATAACAGGAGTGGCCTGCTATCATGACTGATGGCTCACCAAACCATTATGCCATTCAGCAGTAGTAGTTAAATTGGTTCTGTCTCCCTGATGCCTGCAGTCCCATAACTAGTGATTATCATGAGAAAAACAAAACTAGACTCGTTGCTGAATGCCACATTGTGCCATTCAGATGTCCGAATGGCTTATTGGCGACACTCATCACGTCGATGATTGGCATTAATGGCAGTCTTCTCAAAGGGTGGCTTATGTGCAAGCCACTTTTAGCCAAATGTGAGGAAAAAGTTCTTGCAGAGCATCCAAAATTTGCTGCACATTCCGTAAAATGTTAATAGGAGTCAATTTTGGGGCCACCATCATTTCTCTTCATTTGTGCCATTCTGTGCATTCTATAGTACATCTAGATCATTGGTTCTCAACGGGGCGGTACCACCCCAGAGGGCAGTGGAAGGATGTTGAGGGGTGATGAACTTGTTTTGGGTGGCAGGGGTCGGCGAGCATGTTTTGGGCGGTAGAGGGCGATGAGCATGTGCTGGCATTCGAACTTAATTTAAAAGCTTCCCCAAAAATGTATTAAATCAATTATCTGATTTACACCATTTGTACTAACAATAAAACAAACTTTTACTCTCAATAAAACAAACTTAACGTGATGGCTCCTGTCATGCAGCTCTAAGAATGGTGAGATGAATCTGCAAAAAATTCATCTTGACAAACAATACAAAAATTTGTAATTTTTCCCGAATGTGAGAGCCAAGTTTCTGAAGACACCATCTGTCTCAGGGTTACTAGCAACCTCATATAAAAAATACGTATCAAAGTTAATTGCTAAATCGGGGAAACTCATTCCATGGGCGAAGAGTTGATACAAGAAAGAGAAATCGACTTCAAATTGTGGAAAGAGGGGACTTGTACCTTCATGTCTCTAAAAATATTGAACCAAACATTCAGAAACTGGCTCTGCACCATTAAGCATAGACCATGCCACAGATCATACGTGATCGTTTTATTGATTTTAGTGTATTTTTTGCTGTTCATATTTAATTATTTAATTAGAATAAAGAATTTTTAAACATAAAACATCACTTAAGCAATTTTTTTGGCATTAATCATTTCAGTTTTATCAAAAGAATTCAGTTACCTTCCGGGCAACACTGTCAAGTTAAATAAAAACATTTGGTGCGAAAAAATTACTTAGAATTTTTGCCTTTTATAATTCAGAAACCTCCCTTTCCCATACGCAAATTACAGGATTTTCACAAAGGGGGCATTGAAAAATTTTTTGCCCCTGTTCTGCTATGTATTCCTGGAAATTTGCATGTTTATTTGGCCAAATTTGTTAGTGTTAATTTAGTGTTACATTTTCTATGTCAGGCATTGTATAAAGAAACTTCAGCTGGTATATTGGGTAACTGTTTGGATTTTGTGGCTGATGTGCTCAATTTTCAGTCGTAAAATCATCTCACTACAGAAAGTGCCTTTATACTCTTGGATTTTATTCATTAATGGAAAAAACATAGAAGGTCTGATTATACTAAATACGTATTCTGAGGATTTTTTATCCTTTCACCATGATCACAGAGATTGAATTCTAGCATTTAGAGCCAAAACATTTCTAGCATTTAGAGCCATTTTTTTAGAGCCAAAATTACAGTTAATTGCTTTGAAAGAAATTGGAGAGTGCTTTGGTGATAAAACTTTCAAATCACATCCATCATAATTTGGCCAGTTTTGTAGTATCCATTTGCACAGAATGGTAGCAGCTTAATTGGCAGTTTTTAAGGTGATACAGGTGATTACACAAGTGATGGTATATTGGTAGGGTAACATACTGTAACGTGATTTGATAATATGGATTATTGAATGACTAATATGGATTTGATAATATGATTAGAACTAAATGGACATTAAATAATGAATTAGTTTGAAAACTGAATGATCATTTAATACTTAATTCATAATTTAGTAAATTTGTGTTAGAATTCATCAATTTGAAAATATCAATAACTAAATGGGAAACCAGCTATTGTGGTAAAGCCAACGGCATAGCTAGAGCATTTTGCCACCTCTGGTGGTTTGAGCTTGCAGCCCTTCTCACTTGATACCATAACTGCTGTAAATTGTCAAAATGATATATATGGATATATAAGCAATATATATAATCAATTAAAAGAATCTGTCATACACACTATGTGTTATAGTAATGCTAAATTACATACAGAATGTGTTTACAGTGTTCAAATGAATATATGACTAAAGTGTGTAATAAAATGTTTAAATGTAACTTTTAAATTATATAGTAATGAATATATTAAAATCTTTTTGCATTATAGATGTTGAAATGTTTAAAACCAAAAGTAGAAACTTTGGCATAAAATATGTGATTCATTTTCATAGATTTAGATTGAAATTTGTTTGCAATTTTTAGGCAGAAATGTTTCCATTTTAGTTTTATGATTGAAAAATTTCATTCTTCTTTCAAAATGAGAGGAGGAAAAAAAAACATTTTGATTATAAGTTGAATAAATTTTACCTGCAATTTTTATAGTAAAGTTTCATTTACATTTTTTCTGCGATGAAAATCGTTCATGTAAATTTTCTTTGTCTTTAGAAAATAAATAAATAAGTAAATAAAAGGTTTTTTTTGAGTAAAAATGTATGAAAAACCCATGTTAATTTCAAAATTAGTGGAAAAAAATTACACTTCGCAAAGTTAAAAAAAAATAATTCCCTTTCATTTTCGGTAAAATTTTCATGTGCATTTTTTTCGAAGTTGAAAAAGATTCACTTGCATTTTTCTCCAAAGATGATAACATGAAAATGATGAAAAAAAAGGAACACAAAGTTTTGATGATGGTGAAACTTTTAAACAAAGCTGCATGAAATTTTTTTTCTGTAAGCTAAAACTCTTAGAATAAATGGACAAAAATAAAATGGGAATACTTAAACTGGGTAATAAAGTCTTTTGTTTGTTCATTTGTATCAAAACATTATTGAGTTTTTAATTTTGTTAGTCTGATACATTGGGTTTTTTTTGGCCTGATGTCATGACTTCATAGATGTCATCATTTTCTGCATCTTTCCATATTAAACCAAAATCAAAGTTTCACACTTCAGTGGAATTTCTTATTAGTTTGTGTCGATGATACAGAGGTATCGGGTTCACAAGTGGCTGAATGTGATCTACATTATTATTGAATACTACTTGTTCAGTCTGGTTGCTGATCTTTCAAACAAGTGGGGTACATGGGATTTTCCTTATGTGTAATACAGATACGAGCCAGTTTTCCTTAGAAAGTTCTCTGTGAAACAATCCATTCCTTAGGCACTTAGGCCTCTCTTGCCTTCTCCTAATATGTTAATTAGTTAACAAACTGCTTCTAAACACCTCATATTTTTTCACATTAAGTTTCTGTATTTATTTTTAGGTGTCATGTCATGGTTATATTCAGCGATGGATTGAAATCTTTGAGTTCCATGCTCAAAGATCTGTTAATTGATATATGAATTGCTGTAAAATTGAAGCTAAGTCTCTAGGATTCTCACTTGATATCCATGGCCAGCCTACGTCACCTTTGCATTTATGTGGCATTGTCTAATGAATTTAGTCTTTTCCTAGTTTCTATACAAAAAGTACTCAAATACTAATTTTTTAATACTCATCTCGTGAAAGTAAAGGGATGAAAAATAACTAAAAATATGCAATAGTGAAAAAGTATGAGCAAAAATATGCTGTTTGAAAAGTAATTTTTACCTTTATTGACAGATGCAGAAAGAAATTTCTAAAATGTTTTAACCCAACAGTGATTTGTTTGATGAAAACTGGAACATACCATTCAGTAATATAGCTCTTTCTGTACCTTTTAATAGGAGAGACTGAATAAGAGTGAAAGACAGAGATTTAGAGAAGAAGCAGAAATGTTAAAAGGGCTGCAGCATCCAAACATTGTACGTTTCTATGATTATTGGGAGATGGATTTGCCTCCTAAGGGCAAGTATCTGGTTTTGATAACAGAACTTATGACGTCAGGCACTTTAAAAACGTAAGTTACAATTTTTATTTGTTACTATTCTTAAAATGTCGTTTAGCATGTTCTACATATGCTTATATGTTACCTTTATTAATAAACTTAGGATTTTGTTGTGTGTATTAAATTTTATGATATAAAATGATAGCAATCATTGTCCCGAGAGCAAAGGAAAGAGTATATTGCTTAAAGATAAGGAAAAAATAACAAATGCTAAACAATTCTCCTTTCTCAATATGTGTATGTAATAATTGAAACTTTTGATGGAAGGTGAAAACAATTCACGTTTAGTCGTGGCCGAGAAAAACTGCTGCATAGATGTCTGAACATTATGGCATAATGGAGGATGAGATGGAATTTTAGAAGCAGGTCCAGCTTGATAGTTAAACATAAGTTATTCTTGAATGACTAATTTCTTAATAATTGTAGTTTAGTAATCTAGTCTAATTGTAGAAGACTAGGGGGTTCTAAATGGTGCCCCATAATTATAAATATGCAATTACATTTTAATTAACGGGAAATAGCTAGCAGAGGCTGAGAGACAAGCTGTCAACACACAGGCAAAGAAGCGAAAAAAAACGCAACTGGTCAAAGGAAGATGAGAGGAAAGTTCATAGTTTCAGTTCGAGTGAGAGAGAAAGTTTTGGTTTACAATTATTTGATTAGGCAGGAGGTACCTGCATTAAAAGGTTATGCAATTTTGAATGATCTTGAATTTGGGAAAAAGGATTAATTTAGGGGAGAGCACCAAATTTAGAATGTTAATTTTGAGGTTGCCAATTATTTTTTAAAGCAGGTATCATGTTTTGTTTTATCTTACGTATATATATTAATGAGAAAGGAAAACTGAAATTTATACACACACATATATATATACTATGTATGTATGTATGTGTGTAAGATAAAAAATGTGGAAGTCAAATTTCTGACTTTAATTTGCAGTAGCTCCTTAACTCTCCATTTTAATTTGGCTATTTTTCCTTTCTGTCCTAAAAATTGAAACTGTTTATACTAATTCTCTCTAAACTGAATTAGTTCAAAATTAATCCATATCACATGATTCTTGCATAACACTAATGAAGCAAATACTTAGATAAGACTTCAGCAAATAATAATTTTTTAAGAAGTTAAAATTAGTTAATCAAAATATAGCTAATCCAAAACTAAATCATTCAGAATGGGATTTCATTTTGAATACAGTACATTCTCTGTTTCACTTTGCTCCTGGTAACTAGCTAATGTGTGTTGCCCCATATGTGTTCAGGTATATTTAAAAAGTAGAAGATAATTGATATAGTTCTACAAGAACATGTACTTTTTTGCTAATTTATTTGTGTTGGATTAAAAAAAAATTTATTAGTGAAAATAAAGAAATAGTAAAATCAGCTATGACTGTGAGCATCTTTTCTATGCATTTGAAGTGGTTTCTTGTTTATTGACTATGCCGTCAACATATGTTTTAAGTATTGAAATTACTTTATGTAAGTTAGCTGAAATAAAAGGTTGTTTGGTGCTGTGCAATATTTGGTGTGGTAGGTGACAACTAGCTACATATTGAAATCATAGGAAAAAAAAGGACTATATTCTTATTTCACATTAATTAAGGAACAGAGCCTGATTGCAATTTAGTCTTATCAAGCCTATGCCGAGGACTCAAGAATTATCCTGTAACTTTTCAGAGCCCCATTTTCATCTCACAAAATAAGAAAAGTGAGTGTTGGAACCCCAGAGAGAATACTATGTCTTTGGCAAGGAGGTTACAATAGAAGGAGGGATGGTTCGTACTCTCCTCCACTATCGGGAATGAAACTCTACCCAACAAGCGGCATCCATGTTTGTTCTATCAAAACATTGCATTACAGCAATGAAACATATGCGTTTCTAAGCTGTTCCCTGCATGTATTTTCCAGTAAAAATATGTTAAATTTATAATGAAATGCTTCGCTATTGTTAATTTTTTGTTTTAAAATAATAAAGATGATATCCATAATTTACTATGTTCAGAAAATCATTAAGAAATAGTTCGAAATCTAAATGCATGTGTATATAATTAAAGCCTTTAAAAATGACGTTTCTGCATATTTCAAGGATTTGTTTAGGTTTTATTAAGAACCTGTTGGGTGTACTTTCGATTTTTTCCTTTAAAAAGTGATATTTCTGATTTATTCACAATCATTTCATATACAAAGTTTAAGATACAGGAAAGAAAGTTATTTTATTTTAGAATGCTTAAATACTTCAGCTTTAAGTTGTAATACACTAAAACAGAAATTCGCAAATTTTGTATTGGCTATAGAAGTGATTGAAATAGCTGATTTCAGGAGACTGGTGTTTGATGCAAATAGTATTTCATTTTTTTTCTTTCTTTCTTTGATGCAGACTTATTTCTAATAAACGTTTTATAAATCTGGTAATATTTACATACTCTAATTAACATGCAAAATGGTATTATGTTTAAAAATTTATCAAAATCAACACTAACTAAAAATAAGTTTTATTACATTTTCCAAACAATGATTTTATGTCAATTTATTTTTATTTTGAAATAATGCTTTCTTAATTTACTGACATATTCTTTAAATTAATGTAACATTATCCTTTCATTAAGACTGAAAGAAAGCTATTTTGGAAATCATTACATGTTTCCACGTATTCAACTATGTAAATATTTTACTTACTTTTACTGCTATACTGCCCAGAAATTTGTAAGTTTATGCAAAACATTTTTAACAACAGAACAATTTATCTTGATCCTATGCACAAGTTATATTCATAACATTTCACAGTACTTAAAAATGAATAATAATTAATACATAAAGAAAAGCATTACTTTATTTAACACCTTTAAAATTCATAAAAATAGTAACAATTTATTTCTTACTTTTCATGGAATTTATAAAATGAATCACCTAAAATGTTCAAATTATACAGTTAAATTCTAGCATGTATCATTGTATGTTAAGGAACAAAGATACCAGCTATAAACAGAAACATTGAAATGTATTAACATATTTTGATTAAGTCCTTTTTTTCACATCTGGAAAGAAACTGACATGAAATGTGATATTTTTCAACATATTTATCAAATTACATGAAAAAAAAATCAATACTAACGTGTGAAAAGTAATCCCAGGAATCTCTTTTGAAACTCGATTTGTGCATCCATATGCAGCACAAGTTGACATGCTTGAAAAAGAAAAAAAAATATTGCAAAGACACACTTCCGTGTACGAGTCACAATGACAGCAGTAACATGGCCGCCAAGCTTCATGATTTGAGTTGAACCTTCCCTCGTTCTGTTCTAACCTCTTTGGTCTTTGGCCTGTGACTTTTAAAATTCGGTTAAGTAAAGTAGACTGTTTTTCAGCAACAACGCACCAATGATATATCCAAGGAAGTGTTAACTGACTGTGAATTGGTTCCTGTGGATTGGGAGATATACAGCCACTGGAAATCAGAAAATATGAAGGATCTCTCTCATTCTTGCTTCATTGCACTCACAAGTTGCTTTCACAAACTTATTTACAAAACGGAAGACTAGTACCGTATCTACCGTTTGGAGAATAAATATATTTTGTATATATTCTTGGGGGGACAGTATCAATTGAATGTGTAGGTACGAAGGGGGGACTTCTTGTATCAAACTTTAAGATACAATGATATTTGGTAACATCCGACTGTAATTTTTTGTTGGGGGGAGGGGGAACTGCTTATCTTAACCCTCTGAGCAGCCTGTGTTTTTGGGTCTGTCATGAAGACCTGTATTTAAAAAGCCTTTATTAGCTAAATATGTGTATTTACCTATTTTAGTTTCTATTTTCATAAACTTACATTCATCAAGATGGCATTTATATTAGTAATGAAAGTAAGAAAGCAAAATATCTTAAATTATAAGCTAATATATAACAGGTGACAAAAAAAAAATCTTATAACCCGATAAAGCCAGTCATTGCGCTTAAGGGTTAATGTGTTTTCTAAGAAGAGACCTTTAATATCAGTTCTTTTGCTAACTCTACAGATATAGTTTGCAATCTTTATGATAGTGACTTGTATGGTAATTTGTACTTTTTTTGTACTATTTTTAAAGCTATTTATAGTCAGATTTTTTTTCTCCCAGGAAGAAATGAGCTAATTTTAAAATCGGTTTTGTTTGTAAAGAATATATTTCAAATCATTTGGTGGAGAAGCAGAAGCATCTGTAACTGCATACAATGGGATTATTAAATAACTGAGTGGATATGGATTTGTATTTCAAAACCAGAAGACCAATTCTTGAAAAGAAATATGCATTACAAGTGGCAACTCCAACTTGAAACTTATTTGTTCTAGTTTGATATGAAGTAAGAGTTTTCAGATGTGATCTTTTAGAGAATGTTTTTCTCCTTGCTTCATGTTTTGTGTTTTCAAAATTGATGTTTCCAAAGCTTTGAATCTTTGAAAAGTACCATCAAACCAGCTGCAGCATAGATCATTACTTAATACTAGTTCATGTGATCCATTTATTGAGCAGTTAGCTTTCTGATTAGGATTTTTGTTAGGATTAGTTAGTTCTAATTGGGATTTCCAGTTGGAGCCCAGAAGTGGCCAAGCTTTAATATTGCTGAACACTGGTAGTTTGACTTGGGATTGAATCCCTGTGAACAAGCTAACATTTGTTTCATCACTTCAATTGAACTGTAAACAGCTATTTCCTTTTTTATTCTTTTAATATGTAGTTGACCATACCGTAACAAACTTCAAGAGACTAAAATTTGATTCACTATATGTGATTCGATAAGGGGGAAAGAAGGAATACTTTTTAAGATGATTTTATTTTTTACATTATTAAATGTAAAAAATTAATTTATGACTCATGGAAAAGACTGATCAGGCATTGTCAGATCTTTCAAAGTGAGTGAATAATAAAATTTTTAAAAATAATATGAGGGATCAGTAACAGTTATTAGTATGGAGAATTGCTAAATTGCTTTTATGTTGTTTTTCAGTTTCACATACCTTAATAATTTTATGTGGTAAATTACATAGTGTAAAAGTCATGGTTTAGACCCCTCTGTCTCTACATCAGCATCCAAAATACACCTTTATAATTACAAATAATAATTTTATGTATAAAAATGCAAAAATACTAAAAAAAATGACAAAAAATAATAATGAATTAACCTTTTGCTTAACTTCTGCATATAAAAATAATCTGTATTTTTATGCTGGCATGATGCAGAATGTAAGAAAATTTCATATATATATTTGTCCCAAATTGAAGACTCCACTATTTTTGGTTCTTCAGTTTGTGTGAATAAAAGTTTATTAATGATACACACGACAGCATTGGTATCTGCTGTGGTAGGGAGTTTTGCTATTCATGTGTTGCATTTCTTAAACATTTTCATTAGCATTAGTAGATTCTTTGACATCAACATTTCTCAATTTAATTTCTATCACGCTATATCCATCACTTGGATCTTTGCATGCAACAACAGCATGTTTGAAGAAGCTCCACATCAGATTCTGAAAGTATTGAAATGCCATTATTTTTCCTAGCCACTTAGTGGTATGCCGTTCCTTGTTTTCATCATTTTCAATGTCCTCTGTTAGACCAACACATTGAAAACAATTTCATATGTCTGATTTTGTAATAAGTGGCCAGGACTTTTCTAGAACTAACATTGCATCTAGAAGTGAAATGTTATTATGTACTTGATTGTCATACTCCTTCAAAATGCTTAAAATGGGCAGCTTTCTGTGATAATGCCTTGAAGTTCGTGATCACCTTAATCCATAGGTTGCGGCATCGAAATTGAATTCGAAAAAAAAAAAAAAAAAACCTTAACTCGCGGTAAGTTTTAGACATCTGCGTAAGCAGAACAATTGTCTGTCAGTTGGTATCTCTCATTTTTTGACTGGAAGTTCTCACTTTTGTAGCTCTTCAAACAAATCTGTCATCTAGACTTAAAATTAGCTTTATGGGAAACAAAAAAAAAATTTGCACTTTTTAAAGCATTTTGGCTTTTTATTGTTACCAGTCACCAACAGCGTACGCTGCTCATTTCGGTTTTGGAATGCACAAAAACTATGATTCGTCTCACTTTTGACAGTTTTTCATCTATTCAGCTTTGGTTCTTAAATTGTAATGTTTCGAATTAGTATCTTTCGAAACAATTTGGTTTCATTGGCACTAAAATGTCTTTTCCTTTGAACTGATGGAACATATTCTCCAATTTTTTTCAACATCTCAATATTTAATTTAGAAATGCTTCCTCATTCTGAGACAGTGTTTCCTGAAGGAATATTCATGCCCATCAGCAGCCAAGTGCTGTTTGCTGACCCTTTGTCATATATTCGCAAGGATTTGACATTGCCCATATATGAGTATTCTAGGTGTTGACATCCGCATGTAGTGTGAAGTGAGTCTCATCTGTCCAAAAAATGTTGAACAACCACTGATGGTCGCTTTCAATTCTTGTCATAGCCCACTCGGCAAATGATTCCCTCATAGCTGTGTCTTCGGGTTGTAACTCATGTGACTGTAATTTCTAGGGATACAGATGCTATATCCTGAGGAGGATACATCGAATTGATGAGGCACCTCTAGTATCTTTCCAGCTTTGAGATTACTGCTACTTCCCATGGACGATTCTGCTGTTATATCATTCTTAGTGCTTTCCACTGCAGTAATTCAGCCCTTTGCCAATGAGGGTCTTCCACTTTGTGGCCAATCCTCCAAAGAGCCAGTTTCTTTAAATCATTTGACAAGCTTCAGTATTCCAGAATACAATATGGGGCCATTCTACATCTTCAGTCCTTTAGCAATGTGAAATTTTCATGACTCAACAGTTGCTGACTCTCCGTTCAATAGAACAACTTCGTCAACTACACTAACTCAGGTAATGATAATATTCTGAAAGCGAATGAGAAAACTTTCTGTATCACAGTCTTTTATTGAAAGATTAATTTGCGTAATTCTTCTTAATCTCTTGCATGTCAGCGCTTTCTACGGGTGACATTTTTAACTAAAAGTTTTTCTGCTGGTAAAAAAATCCAACTTCCTTATGAGCCCTTTCTTGCAAACCACACTTTTTATCATAATTTCTTCCCTTTTTATGAGTTTTTAAATTTTTAATGAACTTTGACTCACCCTGTATATCTTTATCACTATCTATCTACGTATATATATAAATATGTAATTTAGAAGAAAAAGATCGTATTTGCAAACATGGCCGATTTAACACATTTTTCTATAATCTTGAAACCACATTCTTAATATGAACTGTACATCATAGTGGGCACAATCTGTATGCTCATCTTAATCACGTTTTTGTTTTTTCTACATCTAACAAATGATTCATGAATGAGAAAGGTAAGCTGCAACATAAAATTTGGTAGACTGATTTTTATTTAATTTTGATTGATTGAATTTTAGTTTTCAAAATTAATTACATTATTAACATAATGCAAGAATGGCATGGATTAATTTTGAAAGGATGCAGTTTAGAGAGATTTGGTATAAGGAGATACTATTTTAGAATAGAAAGGGAGAAATAATGAAATTAAAATAATTTTGAATTCAGCTATTGCAAACTAAAGTTAAAAGTTTGATATGTGTATCTATCTATCTATCTATCTATCTATATATATATAGATAGATATAGATAAATACAAATACACGTGCACACACAGACACGTATGTATGTAATGTGAGACATATGCATGTGTATAATATGAGATAGACAAACAGATTATGTGTATATGCATATGGAAATTTAAGTTTCTTCTAATTGTTAGAGCGTTGATTTTTTTTTTTCTTTTTGTGTCTTTTCTTTTTAGGTATCTGAAACGATTTAAGAAAATCAACACTAAAGTAGTGAAATCATGGTGTAGGCAGATTTTAAAAGGTCTTAATTTTTTGCATTCTCGGCAGCCTCCTATAATTCACCGTGATTTAAAATGCGACAATATTTTTATTACTGGAACAACAGGTGCTGTGAAAATTGGAGATTTAGGTTTAGCTACGCTCAAAAATCGTTCTTTTGCAAAAAGTGTGATAGGTAAGCATCTGCATTTTATCCTTATATAATTAAAATTGATGTTAAGTTTTTATTAATTTAATGATGTTGATTCTATTAAAAATTCTGAAAGTGTATGTGTGTGTTTTATTAGATTCAAGAGTGATGTTTTATGTACATTCAGGTAATTGGAGTGTTGAAATCTGTAATAGTTTGGAAGTTAGCTTGATGACAAATATTGAATTTATGTTAGTAATAGTAGTCATGCATAAACTGCACATACTGTTAAGTATCTGTATACTAAAGTTTTTAAAAGTCAATTGTATTTTTTCTTGGTTTATTCTGGCACTTGAATGATAAATTTTTAAAACCTCCATTTGAATTTAATTTCGAGTATTTGCATTCAAGAAAAGAATTTCTAGAATTTGTAACAAAGATGTAGGTTTCATGGCATATTTTCGTCGTTTTAAATTTTGAAAATGTGAAGTGACAACATTTTGATCTGGAAATTTCCCTAAATATATCAAATTACTAAGCAGTTTTATCAATTTGAGTATTAGTCATGGTCTCATTTCGTATTAAAGTGTTCAAATAATTAAATGAAGTGAAATTTTTGAGTATGTCAATGTAACATAAACCAAGTACACTGATGAAAAAAAAAACAGGCAGAACCAGTCACATTTTGAAAAATTATCTGGATTAATTGCATCTCTCATCATCTCCTTTGAAATCCCCTTCTGCATTTTTGTACCAATTGATCTCTTGTTCCAAGACTGGAATATAATCTGGAAGGATTTAATTGAAGTGTTTCTGTGTTCTCAACAACTCAGTTTGGTTACTTTCTATAGAAGCATTTCTTCTTTGATTAGATTTGATTAGACGAATTAGATTTTCTAGAGGCGTTTCACATTAAAAAAAAATCTTTCTGTTTTAGTCAATCCAACTGTACCTTCAACTTTAAAGAAATTATATTTTGGTTTTCTTGTTTCATCAATAGATGGCGCTAGTAGCTTAACTCCTCTCCAGCCATTCTTATCTAGTTCATTTGCGCTTTGGTAGCTGAGGATGATGGTTGGGTAAAAACCATCAAAACTAGGCCTGTGAAAATTTGCAAATATAATTTTTGTTGTTTGAAAGTAATTTGTTGTTTGAAATTTGATTTTTGTTGGTTGAACTTGATTTTTGTTGTTTGAAAGTAATTTTTGTTCGCCGTGTTATTTTACCTTAAAGATCAGATATAAGAGTGGCTTGATTATTTTCCTTCTGTTTTATATTGCAAAAACTTGTTTGGTATAAGTCCAAGGATCTGAATTGTTTAGTGATATATACTGAGAAACCACTAAATATATATATATATATATATATACACACATTTGAGTTTTAATAACTATGATCGAGAATCCAAATTTGGCATAAGATTACAATGGATAATAATACTCAATGTGAGAAAAACCACATGCTGCTGTTATTGCATTCTTTTGATTTACTTTTTAATCCTCTGATTGCAAGGTGTTATATATATGGCATAGCTTATTTTTTGTGACACCTTTAATAAGTACTTGGATCGTGAAATATGTCCAGGTGTTTAAGGAAATGTATTAAAAGTGCATAAACCCAGGTATGAAAAATCACTGCATTTTGACATAAAATCCGGGAAATGTCTTCCTAATGGCTGTTTTAGAATTGGGCATTTTCTAACAAAATGCCATACCAATTCAAAGGTTTTTTCTTAATTATTATTATTTACTTTTCAGATTCTTTTCTTTGACTTTTGTCAGTACTGAAGTATATTAAACATTTCTAAAAATGCTATTAAGCAAAGATGATAAATGCTATTAAGCAAAGATGATAATTGATTAAATTTGAATACATGAATTTTTATTTAATGCTGCTAAAAAGTTTTACTTTCAGTGTTTTAGGTAATTTGTGTTAAAGTAAGGATTATTATTTCTTTTTCTTTTCTTTTTTTTTTTCAAATTTGCAAGGTTTTTTTTACCTGAATGAATTTAATTTACTGCTTTTATATGCCATAAAATTTCAAGAATCCAGAAAGCTCAAGAAATGCCGAATTCCAGGTCCATAAAAATTCTATATAGTTGAGCGTACAAAAAAATGGAATTCATGGTAGAAAAACCAATTATGTATGAAAAGCTTTCTCACTAAAATTATAAAAGCAGTCATCTTATTTGTCATCAACTTGAATGTCAAAAGCCTACATTTAAAATAAAGATTCTAAGGGGGCAGAAATGCATTTTAGTCTAAAAGCTGACGTATTTCGTAGGCCTGATCCAGCTATGAAATTCCACTGAACTTGAAAGTTCCTGAAAATGTTACCAGTCATTCCGGCAGAAGTTTAAATGAACATACTGTTTTTAAGTTAGATAATAAAGATATACAAATTATGGATACATCATAAAAAACTTAAATATCTTATAATTTTTCACATCATGTCACCAGTATTTATCTATTTTTTAGTGGAATCTCATGGCTTTTTATTTATTTATTTATTTTAATGCCCGGATCCTGTATCTTTGAAAGTACTTTACATCATGCAATCCTAAATAATTATCACATTTTTCAAAATATGAGAAAAAATAGAACTTGTATGTTTCTTTACAAAAATTAAACTAGCTTATTGGGGATGAGTTGAATTTACATTAAACCAAAACAAACTTCTTATGATTGTTTTGTGATGTGATGCTTATCCATTATTGGTGCTATGTCACTCTATTTGGCAACAATGTATATGTATTAACAGTATTATGAGCTCTATAACAGCATTACAAATCTCATTAAATTTCTTTGGGGGAAAATATTTTGTGAAGTTTTAAAATGTTCCAATTGCTTGGAACTTTTCAATTATAGTTGAATACAAGATAGTTGAGCTTTTATTATAGTTGAAAATATCATTCTAGAATGATAGAAGAATAGAAATGGTTTAGAAAGATAAAAGTAATAAGTCTGCAATGTGAATGGGTATGCTTCTCCAAGATGCATATTTTAATAATCTCGGGCCCTTCAAATAATCAACCTCTTAATTATGAAAGATTTTCAAGTTGGAATTTTCATTATTTTAAGTCGGCAGGAATACAAAAATGTGCTCAAGTACTGTATTTCGGTTTCAGAATTTTATTTAAAACTGTAATTGCATTCATGTCAGTTGTTTGATAATCAAAAGAAAGGGATTTGATTTTTGACATACTTGACGAAACTGCATATTGCTCTAACCCCAACCCAGTATCATTTTTTCTAAGAAAAGTAATGAAGCATTGATATGTTAATGGACCAGAAGAATAGAAAGTGGTCAAAGAGGACATTAGCAAAACAGGAAAATATCTTTTTCTCATTTTCAAGAGTAAAATTGTGATGTATCTCATGTTCAACTATTTAATTTACTGCTGTTTAATTTTTAATCTCATGTGGCTGAACAGCTATTGTGCGTTATTATTCATATTATCGTCATAAATGCATTTATTAAATTGCCTCAAGCTTTATATGGATAAATCTGGTAATGAAGACATATCCTTACTTTATTGTCTTGAATCTTTCTGAAAGATGGAAACAATAGTTAACAGAAGTATAATTTTCAAAATATTACTATTGTAAAGTACAAAGAAAAATAGATCTTACTTGAGAACAGTGTCTTTTACTATGAAAAATGGGTTTGAAGTGATCTTGAAAATCATTCCATGTATTGTACTTTAATTTGCTAAGTCACATTTTGATCATTCTCTATGTCAGAGGTTCTCGACTTTCTTAAGCCCATGCACCCCTTTCACCATTGCTTGAAGATCATTATTTTTCCTTTCCAAAGCTCAAATAGTAGATATATACATTTATCTAGATTTAGATGATTTTTTAAAATCTGTTTTATAACTTTAGCAACAAAAAGTATAGAATATTTTAATAAATACCAAAAGGTGAATAAAAGTAGCTTCATAAATGGAAACTAAATACTTACATCTAATTCAAAGACTAACCACATCCCCTTCCAAAACTGGGAAATTTCTCGTAAGGGGGGGGGGAATCACTTCTGGTTGAGAACTTATGCTCTATATCATCTACAGCTTTACTGCTTTAATTATGCATTTATAATGATTGAAGTTTTGGGAGTGAAATATGAGATTTAAAGATTTAAGGTGCAAGCATTAATTCTGAAATTACGTCATTAGATTGAATTAAATTAGAATTTTTTTGCTGCATGCAATATGCTTTCTATCTTATTTTATTTTCAAATAGTAATAGAGTCAGAACACATTGCTAAGCTCTTTTGAATAACCTAGTTAATTTATGTTTAATTTGTGAAATAATAAAGAGTGACAATAAATATGAAACTACTGCATGACTTTTTTTTTTTACATAAAATGCCTTAAGTGAAAATGTCAAATGAGATGAATGTTGTATTGGCTTTTGGAATGAATAAAATGCTAATATATTGTTGAATACTAGTATATCTTGAGGAATTTTTTTAATTGAAATTGGGAAGAATGGCATTATTGCAGTTTAGTTTTTTTTTTTTTTTTAATAATACCAGTTTAATATCTTACTTCCATAAGCAGTTTTTAAGGTGTTTCAAAAGACTGATATTTCATGTTGCAGTATTTTTAAAATGTTTGAGTTTGCAATGGCTTTGGCGAGGACATCTGTTCTAGTCGAGTTTTTTAAATTATGGGGAACATCTGAAAAGGCTATTTTGGTAAATTTATTTATTTTAAAAGAAATTTAACTTGAAAGGGATATTAAGGAACAAATATGAGAAAGGGGTAGACTTTCAGTGTGTGCTGTTTAACATCTGCTAAATGTTAAAATTAAATCAGAACTGTCCTGTGTTGAATTTTGTGATGTAATGAAAACAAGCAAATCATTTCTGAAAAAAAGTTCATGTCTTGTGAAAAAAAGAATTGTATAAATAAAGTTTAGTGTTTCAGTAAACTAATTTAAAAAATATGTCCTTCGTTGGACCCAAAAAGTATGCTAAGCCTATTTTCATATAAAAAGGCCCAAACTAAACCATATCCAAAGTAAAAGAAGAAAACATGGAACTGTTTTGTGATATTATAGGTGGCTGAAGATAAATGGGGCCAAACATGTTGGATTTCATTGACTTTGGGTTCAGTTTAGATACCTGATATAATTAGAGACATTGCACACATTTGTAAAATAGTTGTTCTTTTGAAAAACTTTTCAGTATTTTAAACTTTGAATCCCTTAGAACTTCATTATAATATATATTTTCATCTTCATCATTTCATACTTTCATTGTTTTCTCTCTCTAAGGCTATTATAGAAAGCAAGTGCCAAATATGCTTTAACTTTGCAGATCCTGTTGCTGAAGAATTAGAAACTGTTATGAATTTAGTTGAAAATTCAAGTTTTTGTTTTCATAAGGGAGCTATAATACACAGTCCAGTCACATTAATGTGACCACCACGTACTTTCCATGTCAGAGTTAAATAACCAATCACAGAAGGCAGGTGGCAGCACAGTGCAGTTGAGCGTATATAAAGGGTGTGTGAGGGCTTCGGAAAACATTTCAATCGTTGGCGTAATGCAGAAACGAAGCGATTTATCCGACTTTCAAAAGGGCATGATCATTGGCTTTCGGGCCAAGGGTGGAAGCATTTCCGAAATGGCTGAGTTTGTGAACTGTTCGCGTGCCGCCGTGGTAAAAGTGTACCGTGCATGGCAAAATGGGACTGTCCAAAATCAGCGACGTGGCAAATGTGGTGCACCACGGGCCATAGATGACAGAGGCGAACGACGGTTGCGGAGATGCGTTCGGGCAGATAGACGGGCTACCGTTGAGCAACTGACCACCAAAATGAACCAAGGGGCTACCAAAAGTGTCTCCCAAAGTACTATTCAGCGAACATTGCTGCGTCTGGGCCTCCGAAGCAGACGCCTGGTTCGTGCACCTATGCTGACTGCTGTTCATCGACGGCGAAGGCTAGAATTTGCACGCCAGTACAGCAGCTGGACGTCCACTGAGTGGCGACAGGTTGCGTTTTCGGATGAATCGCGTTTTATGCTCCATCGGACAGATGGACGTTGGCGTATAAGGCGTGAAACCTCTGAAAGGAACCACCCTGCAACCATTGCCGGAACGGTCCAAGCTGGAGGCGGGAGCATTATGGTCTGGGGAATGTTTTCCTGGCATTCTCTAGGTTCACTGATCATTGTGGAAGGCACAATGGATCAATACAAGTACGCATCTGTCCTTGCGGACCATGTTCACCCCTACATGCGCATTGTTTTTCCTCAGGATGATGGCATCTTCCAGCAGGACAATGCGAGGTGCCATACAGCTGCCAGTGTACGTGCGTGGTTCGAAGAGCACCAGGATGAGTTTACCGTCCTCCCCTGGCCAGCAAACTCACCTGACTTAAACCCAATCGAGCATCTGTGGGACCATCTCGATCGAGTTGTTCGCGCCATGGATCCTCAACCGCGTAATCTAGCGCAGCTGGCTACGGCATTAGAGTCGGCATGGCTCAACATCCCAGAGAACACCTTCAGGGACCTATGTGACTCTCTTCCTGCACGTCTCGCAGCAGTCCGCTCTGCGAAAGGTGGTTATTCTGGCTTTTGACAGATGGTCACATTAATGTGACTGGACTGTGTAAGAATACCTTGTAGAAATAATAAGCTGAATCAAATTAGAAAATTGAGAAAGAGCACAGTTTGAAGTCTGTCCGAATTCTTTCTTTCCCACTGATATGCCAACAAAATAAAAGTGCTGTATTAGTATAAATTTTATGTTATTCTGGGCATAAAGTGTCTCTTCTTAACATAATATACACTGACTTCCAAAAGTTAAGCACGAAGATGTAAAATGCAAAAAATCAACAAATATTGCTTTGATTAAAGTAAACCACATGGGCAAGAAATCCTGTTTATAACCCCAGGAGTTTATATCCAGAATGGGGGTCTTTAAATATGGAACTATGAATTTGAATGAAAAAGACCGAAAAGTCTAATTTCAATAAAATATGTGTAATTTTATAGCTGATCCAGGGAAAGAAAGGAATGTTACAATCTCCTAAAATGAGAAAGTGCTAATGTGTTGAGATAAGAATTGTTTAACCACTAGGTTTTATAATGTTAGGTGAAAAGCCTGTGTCACAGCAACTGCATTTAAGTATTTCTGCTCAAGAACTAAATGACTTAAAAGCATTTGTTATTGAAAAAGGTTATTCATAAGTTATTCATGAAATGCAATGCGTTAAATAGAAATGAAGTGTGGGAAAGAAGTAGAACATTATTTTCCTTTACTGTCATTTCCATGTCCGACATGGAAGCATGGCAAGACTGGAAAGGGAAAATAGCCTGGAAGTACCTTTTCTAAAGTAACAGACTATAGTTTGCAGGTATATTATACATTTATATGGTAGAAGTTGTATTCTTCAAAATATTCGGCAGAAATAACGCTTGTCTAGTTTGATTATGGAAGTAACATTTGTGTGCATCATAAATATAAAGACTCTTTTGCATGAGCATCTAGTAATTTTTATTTTGCTTAAATTTCTTTTTAGTTTAAGGAAAAATTAATTTTGTTTCTTTGATAATGAGTAATCTAATGTTGTTATAATGTTCAGAAAAGTTTCATTTCACCTAAAATGTCAAAGCTTGGTCTGCACAATATGTTTGCTTATAAATTTTATTTTTGTCTAAATTCTTGAAATGTGTTAAAGTGGCACTACATTGCCAAGAAGGAAGCTATGTATTTTAGTAAAAAATATGAGCTTTCTTTGAGCTCTGTTCATGACAGTGGCAATAGCTGAAATGTGTTATTTGTTTCCTAGGGACACCTGAGTTTATGGCACCTGAAATGTACGAAGAGCATTATGATGAATCTGTAGATGTGTATGCATTTGGCATGTGCATTTTGGAAATGGCTACTTCTGAATACCCATATTCTGAATGCACAGGCCCTGCACAAATTTATAAAAAAGTTACGAATGTAAGTCTTTTTTTAGTACAACTTTTGATTTATCATTGGAAGAAAGTATATATGTTTTATTATTGTTGAAACTTATCATTATTATAACTTCTGCTGGAATGTACACTTTGCTTTTAATTACTATGAAATTTAATTTTTAAAGTTTCTCACAAGTGTGTGATAGAAAGTGAAGGATTTAAACCAATTAATGTTTTCAGCAGTAAATTAAGAAGTACTTTATGTTGACCTACGTTTATGAATTTTGTTTAAGGGCAATAAAATAAAATCGTATTATATGCTAGCTTATGTTAACACATAATTTTAAATTTGAGGAAGTTTTTAAGAGATGCATATGATGAAGCATAGTTGAATGTGAAAGTTATCAGAGTATTCTTTTAATTGCGTAACGTTTTGCGGTATCTTTTCACAATTATCCTGTATATAGCTGTGTATTAAGTTGATTCCCCGATTTTTGAGAAAAATTTTGGAGAAACAAATTTATCTTATGAGCGGCACTGCCACCGTTAAAACAGAATGCTGATGTACTTGATAGAATTACACTCACACTTTTAGCGATTTTTTGTTTGTGTCCATTTTAGCATGTGATTAAATTTTAAAATATGTACAAAATTTTCAAATGAATTTCATTTGAATCCTTCAAATTCTGGTTGAAAGTCAGAATCTGCGAATAAATCCTTTCAATCATAAGCAAGTCATAAACTTCATAACAAGCTAGTGTCATTATTGTCACTTAGGTAGCCTGCATCATCTTCTGTGTCATCCAAGTTATTAAAAATGCAGCACTTTTTGAATGATTTAATTATCATTTCAGCTGGAATCATGTCCAAAGCATCTTTCACCCACTGTGCAATTAAAGTTATGTCCGGCTTTCTAATACTGCCGTCTTTGGTTTTAGTAGGCAAATCGGATTGTATCCATTCCTCCCAATACTTGCACATATTCACCTTGAACGGCTTATTTCTGCTGATATCCAGTGGTTGTAAGATGGATGTCAGCTCTCTTGGGATCACAGAAAGTGTTGTTCTTGAACTTCCTGCATTCGTTTTTTACAACTTCTGAACGTAGAGGTCAAAACATATCCCATATCAAAAGCGAAAGTTCCCCTAAAAAAGCACCTGGTTTTTTGCACATACATTTTGAAGCTAATCAGCCATTAGAGTATTGTCCATCCAACCATTTTTCTGTTTATGAACAAGAACACCTGCTGGAAATGCTGTTTTTTCAGTAATGTTCTTCGCTTGAAAATAATATGGGAGGCAACATATTGCCATTTGCTATACAGGTAAGAACTACTGTGAAACGAGTTTTCTCACGACCAGTTGTTTTTACATGAATTGTTTTTTCACCCTTTTTATCAACAGTGAAATTTTCAGGAAGATAAAAAATAATGGGGGTTTCATTCATGTTTCCTAGTTGGAACATTTCAGAGTTAGTTATTTTTATTTTTTCAATCACATACTTTTGGAAGTTTATTATCTTCTATTTGACTCGGCAATTTCTGAAATTTTGGTATGAAGGCATAAACATAGCCCATAACAATTCATGAATCTCGTGTACCAATGTTGTGATTTACAGGAGCAAATTTTTCATCTTTTGCCAGTTTCATGGCTCACGTATTGCAGTTCGGGTTATGACATAACCTTGCTGTCTGTTGTCTAGAATCCCGCTTAAAGCTTTTTCCAGTTCTGAGAAAGACGCCAATCCATGAGACGGCCTTTTTAGATATAGGGGCTTTCTTTAATACAGGCACATTTTCCCTCCAGTCAGGAATCATCATCTCATTCACGCCAAACTTATGTGATGCAATACAGTTGTTTGTACTTCCCAAAAATGAAAAATGAAGCTACTTTCAGCTTGAATTTCACAATGTAGGATATTCTCTTTAGTGTTACACAACTCATTGCAGGGAGTGTGTAGTTTTGAAAAGAGCCGTTTTTTGTAGATATTATGAAATGCAGGAAAAGTAAAAAAAAGCACGTGTGCGATCAAGATAAATAGATAAACAGGTTTTTTGGTATGAACGATATATTTAATAATCAGGTTCGCCAGTGTGCCATCGATCGGTGGTGATGCATCCTTTTTTCTATGTTCCACGTATAAGTCGATCCCCTACTTCGAAGTTAGATTTTTTCATAAAATTGTCAACCTATACACGGGTATATACAGTATAGGCAACTTTCCTTGGCATGAGAAACAAACTTTATGTTATAAATTTTATGGTTTTATTGTGCATGGTATGAAGTCTAGAGCTACGCATCTCAAAGTATAGGTTGCAGCCCGCATAGGATCTTGAGAAAGTTTTTAGTGGGTCATGAAAAGTTTTGAAGTGTTTCTTTGTTTTCCTTAGGGTTTATTTATTTAATTCTAAATTTATTAATTTCAGTTAATATTTAATACGTAAATTTGTATTTATTATTACTTCATTATAACACATTCATCTGGGAATTGCCTTTCTGTCTTTTTTTCTTGTTTTTGTTTGGCGATTGTGCATGTGAGTTGCAATAAGTCACAAATAGATGTGTATGGATTGCCATGCTAAAACACTTGTAAAGCATTGCTCTGTTACATTTATAAGACATTCTTAAGTGATTTTATAGTTAATCTAAGTAGTAAATTTAGAGACACATGATCTAAGTAGTAAATTTAGAGACGCTTGATATTTTTTCTTAAATGGAGTATGTCTATTTAAGTGAAAAATTGTCTGTATCCTGAAATTGTAGTCAATAATTGAAATATTCATGGTGTACTGAAATAAGTATTTTCATTAAAACTGCTTTATATGTGTAACTGTGAGTTTTAGTGGTTTTGAATAATTAAAATAAAACTTTTTGATTTTTTTGGCAATTAGTGTAATAAGTAATGTTTAGGCTCACCATTGCTTACATTTTGAATCACCTAAATCTAAACTTATTTTGATATGTCCCA
Organism: Stegodyphus mimosarum; assembly: GCA_000611955.2. NCBI lineage: Eukaryota > Metazoa > Arthropoda > Arachnida > Araneae > Eresidae > Stegodyphus > Stegodyphus mimosarum. The sequence goes on from KK113244.1 coordinate 179,826, forward strand.
TGTAATTACTACAACTGGTCTTAACTAATCAGGGTCAGTTTAATACTTTATGAATGTTCAATGGTATTTTACTATGGTTCAGTCATAGTGAAATGTTTGTATTTTATGAAAGCTCCTTGTGATTTATTTGGAATAGCTCAAGTTTTGTTAAAAAGTGGATAAAAACAATTGTGTTTTCTTGAGATCCAGAGTAACTATCTGCACGATCATAATAAAATGATCTCTTTGAAGGCCTCTATTAATAGTCATATGATAAAAAGTTAATGTATTCCTTTCTTATTCACTTCTATTCACTTTTTATTCACTTGTGATGCAATCAGTGTTGCATCTTTCTGGGAAACCAGAGAGTGCAAGTTGGAGTCTGTGCAAATTCATTTTTTGCCCTATGTTAGTTAACATAGGAAGGATTTGTCTGTATTACTGGTGTTTGAACTGGAAATAGGTAAGCAGTATTGATGAACTAGAAATGATAAACTGGGGATCTTGTGGTTTACTCTGAATTTTTTTTTGGGGGGGGGGAAGAATGTGCAAACTTAAGCATTTTTTCCTTGCACTTCTGCTATGATGGATGGCATAAGAGGGTGCTGTGAAGATTCGCAGTTCAAGCCTAGACAGGAAGAGCATAAGTCCATTTCCTAATGTTGACTTCTGAATAAGTGGAAATAAATGTTTTCATAATGGTCGTAGCTAGCAAATTAGCTAAGAATTTTGTGGAAAACTTAATATTTTTGCCTTTGATATTTCAGTTTAAGTGATTCTGCCATAGTAATTTGAATTTTCTTACTAGATGCTCGGTAAGATTATGCTTGAAATACCTCTGTGTGTATTTTATTTCTTTGGTCATAAGCTATTAACTTTATAGTTTCACCAACAGGAAAAATGAAAGTTTTTGAAAAGAAGATGGAATGCTAAAGTACATATAGTGAATGTTTTTTGGTTAACTTTGGTTCAGTAACTATGAAAAGTGTGCCTATTAAAATTAGTAGTTTGGAAGACTAATTGTATAAGAAGAATTAATAATTTTGAAAAAACTGCGCTTCTAATATGCACTCTGTTTTTGTCAGCAATGTATGGGAGAAAAGATTTGCTTTAAAATTGAAGAATTACAATATATGTCTTTAGAATGTTTCCAAAATAATTTTTTCTAATTTAAAAGGAAATATGGAAATATTGTTACAACCAATCCTCCTTTTTTTTTTCTTCTGCTTTTACTTCCCTGCCTTTTTTTCCCTTGGTTAGTGTAGTTAATTGCATTTTTACATGACTTATAAAGTTCACCTCCGTGAATTTATTCATTAACTTATTGTCAAGTGATGTGATATAACGAAGCTGATTTATTTTATGAAGTATTTAGTAAATCTGAGCTTCCATTATCAGTTTTTACACTGGTAGGGCTATCTTTCGTCCAAATGCAACTTACATAACACATCACACTCTGAAAAGTAGGATGGGTAATCAGGATGCAAGAGAAAGGATGGGTAATGTTTTTTTCAGAGATTTTAATTGCAGGAAATTAAAAGCTTGTTTTGATTTTGAGATGTGCAAGTATTTTCGGCACCTTTCATAGTGCATAGAATTTAATTTTAGAAGGTGCAATTACCGTTAAGTTTCAAAATACTTTTTTTGTATTTATAACATTTCAAATTTGAATTTATTCTAAAGAATATATCTGCAATTATGTCAAGTTGTTTACATATATGTCATTAAATGAATTGCATTTGTATTATTTTGTTAATGAAAGTTTATTAAAATATCAATCAAACCAAAAATACTTACATTATTTTATCAGGTCAAATATGTTCATAAAAGCAATTCTTTAATTACCACCAAATCATATATTTAATGTTCATTCTTCATTTGATTTTCTAAAGAATGTTTAAAACTTCTACTTCATATACAGGTATATTTTTATAGGTATACAGTAAGCAGTCAATTTAAACACTTGTCACATGTACTATTTTTGTAAAATAATTTTTTAGATGTTTTACCTTAGAAAGTGATCTTCCCTCAATACACATGGTAACTAGGAAGGTTACTAAGATTCTAGAAATTTGTAAATCTACTATATATTAAAATCTGTGTGCGTCTGTCTGTTTTTTTGTAACATCAACTTCTCTCGAACTGCTGACTTCTGGGCTTAGCGAAACACGCCGTTGGGTTCCAAATGTTCGTGGTAAGCCATTTTGACCATTCCCATCTTCGTACGACTTTAATTAGCCAAGATGTAAATTAGCCCGAAAAATGCACAAGAAATTGGTAACTTCAAAACTAATTGGCCGATTTGTTTCAAATTTTGAAACTTCCACCTGCTAGATGTTCCAATTAGCTTTGCCGTTGATTCCACACTCTTTTACGAATTAGGAGCCTAATTGCCTGGGTAATTAAAAATGCTCCAATACTTTTTTTTTTTACCATAGCGATGGTCTTTTTCCCTGTTAATCCTATTAAAGGGATTTGGTAATACATCAATTTTCTTTTTTTTTTACAAATATCTATGGAACTGCGCTTAGTTGAATTTCGAGACACATATCTCCTGATTCCAAACATTCTTCCTAATCCATTGATACCGTTCTCATCTTCGTATGACTTTAATCAGCTGAGATGTTAATTAAAAACTTTGAAAACGCTAATTTGAATCAGACTCAATAGCCACTTTAGGGATTATTAGCTTCCTGTTTCGATAGTGTAGGGATTTGGCAGTGTTCCAATATGTTTTAAACCTTTCTTGTTTTAGCTTAGAAAATTACTACCAGGCAAGCCCACCCGCTTTATTCACGTATACATCCACAAGATAATACATACAAGTTACAGATGTGGAAAATCATGAAAGCACACATGCAGTGGGCAAGCCCAACAGCGGAGCAGGCTGCGCCTGCTTTATTCACGTATGCATCCATAAGATACCCATACAACTTACACATGTGGAAAATCACGAAAACACCCATGCAGCAGGCTGCGCCCGCTTTATTCACGTATGCATCCGCAAGATACAGCATTCGCGTTACACATGCGAAAATCACGAAAACACCGATCCATTCGCCGGGATTAGAAAGTTGGACCGAACTACCAGTGTTCAGCGACTTAACCACTCAGCCGCTAATGGGCCCTTGAACGAAGTGTAATCCCCAAAATTTTTGGATATGATATTCCAACAGTAGATTCGTTATTAAAATTCCTTTATTGAATTTCATTTTGAGGAACTTCAACTATTATCTATAAATTTTATTCCCAATATCTCTTTTTTAATTTTGTTTCATAACACTAAACTTTGGCCGAATTTTTGTACCCATGGCAACCAGCACAGGAAGTGTCATTTTTACCTGCTTGCACGAAGTAGTGGTGTAGTGTATTCAGCTATGGCAAAGCACTCTAGGGTAATCTGCCTAAGGGGAGGGATGCCTTCGTGGAGGACTTTTTAAGGAAAACTGGCTCGTGTACTCATTATCCGTGGGGAAAATGACAAAAACACCCATGCAGACAGCCAGTTGGCCAGGATTCGAAAGTTGGACCGAACTACCAGTGTTCAGTGACTTTGCCGTTTAGCCGCTAGGGCCGTGTACGAAGTGTAATCACGAAAGTTTTTTGGGTTTATTATTCCAGCAGTAGATTCGTTATTAAAATTCCTTTATTTAAATTCCTTTTGGTAAACTTAAACAGAATCACACATGAAATTTCATCTATTAATGCAATTATATATACATATCTATGTGTGCATGTGCACAGATGCGTGTAATGAATGAAAAATGTATTTGCATCTGAAAAGAAAAAAATATAGGTTCTGTGTACAACTGAAAAAAATGTGTAAACACATTTAAATATGAATGAAATCATTTGCATGTACACCTGAAACAAAATTGTATATGAATGAAATCATTTACTTTGTCAATAGTTTTTTGTTTGTCTAGTATCCACTGCACATACATTAGAAAGATGAACAAAAATGGCTTTGCTTAATTAATGATAACAAAAACTTACGAGAAAGAAAAAGTAAAAGAAAATTAAATTAAATATTAAAGAAATGAAATCAAATAACAAATAACATAAAAAATCAAATTCGCTGAAACAACCTTGTATTTGGCGTACATTTACTAAAAACACTCAATCGATTTCGAGGGCAGCTACAGGTCCCTCCTCATCAGGAGAACAAAATATCTATCTATCTTTCTAGATATTTTGTTCTGATGAGGAAGGACCTGTAGCTGCCCTCGAAATCGATTGAGTGTTTTTAGTAAATGTATGCCAAATACAAGGTTGTTTCAGCGAATTTGATTGTCACATTGGCGTGTTTCTCTTCTATTGTAACATAAAAAAATCAAATAACGGTGAGAAATCCCTATGTCTTTCGAAATAGGAAGCTTCATCCCTAAAGTGGCTATTGAGTCTCATTCAAATTAGCGTTTTCGGAGTTTTTAATTACTATCTTAGCTGATTAAAAGTCATACGAAGATGAGAATGGTATCAATGGATTCGGAAAAATTGGTTCAGAGTTTGGCGATTACACTTCGTACAAAGGCCCATTAGCTGGTGAGCTGTAAAATCGCTGAACACTGATATTTCGGTCCAACTTTCGAATCCCGGCAAACGCGTGGGTGTTTTCGTGATCATGCAGTATCTTGTGGATGCATACGTGAATAAAGTGGTCTCAGCCTGCTAGTACAGTATAAAATCCGATATTGGGACTCATCAGGATTTCGGTGATTGCAGATTTCTGATGTTAGATGAGTTTTGTTGGAAAATATGACCTATTGTAACCCTTTTTCTGCATCATCTCTCCTTGAAATATTTCTAACTTTAACATAAGGCTTAGTTCTTATTTTAAAGGGATGTAGTAGTTACTTCTACTTCGTTTCTCACTGCCACTGTTCGTATTAAGAACGGACTGTTCCAACCTAATTAAGATGCAGAAACGAAACTTGATGTTACATCATCTGGAAAGCCGAGCCATGCCGATAGCTGATTGGTTGCTGTGAGATGACGTTATGTCTACTTCAGGTATAAGTATCTCGCGTCTCTCTGGCTTATTCCTTCTGGTTCCTGTGCCTTTTGCTCTGTGGTGTGCCGTTTTCAGCCCCAATTGGAAGACGATATTGCGATGCGTGCAGTCCGGTGATAAGTGCCGTGGTTCCACTCTACAAGATGTTTTTTCCTGAACTCTGAAAAGAGGCTACGATGTGAGCAACTGCCGTGGCCAGTATCCTGTCTTCATGAAGGCGGCATCTTCAGCACAAGTGTTTTCCCCGAATTAGCGGCGATGATTTTCCAATATGTGATTCCTTGTGTGTAATTACAGTGAACGGCGTTTTGCCAGTTCAAGTGCTCTCAAGGATTTAATTTTAATTTTCTGTGTGCCTTGTTGACCATAGAGCATGGACTTATTAATAGTGTAGCGAATTTCATTTAAGACCGCAAATTTCTGTTTAGTGATATTTTTTCGTGTATTGAATGCCAGTATTTGGAGATCAGGTAAAATATTTGCTGTGTTTTTAATAGTGTAACTTTCTTTAAAGGAAAAACCCTTGGGGGTTAAGGATGATCAACTAAATGTAATTTTTGATAATGAATATGTTATACTCTTTAAGTTTCTGATATTCATTAAATTCATTCATTGTGTTTTTATTTTTATATATTGTTAATAAATTGGTTAAGTTTAAAACTTTTGTCTTCAATGTCTGCACAGCACATAACCTTATGGAGCTTCTATTGCTACTTTTGCTAAATGTTTAATTTTACAACTTTAAACTTTGTTTTTGCATCAAGTTTAAATCTAGTAAGATGAGATGTGGAAATTATAAAACTGAAAATATGAAATAATAATTTATGAAATAATAAAGCATTCATGAGCTTAAAGGAATAAAAATAAATAAATAAATTAAAAAACTCAATATTTTTTTGTTTGCTTTATAAAACATTTCTTTCGATCTAAATTGTGTAATTCTGTTAGTTTTTTTATGCTGAAATGTTTTCTTTAATTTTGTAGATAAACATAATTTCTTCATTTATTACCATTTCTCCGCATTTCTTCACCAGTTTCGTTAAGTGGAAAATTTCGCTTTTTGTTTGCAATATATGAAAATCTCCAAATTCGTAGCTGTCATGAAGCTTAGTTTGTGTCCACTATACAGTATTGCATATGTATCATGACATTTGCGACTAAGGACATGTTGTTCCATTAAATTATGTGTTGCTTCTATCACATGCTGAAGTTAAGCCTGAACTATATTAGTTTAACTATTCATTATACTTATGACTATGCTTGAGACTTAACTGATATACTAAAGGCATATCTAGGCCGGCACTAGACATTTTGTGGCATGGTGCCATCTCTGCAGGTGCAAAATTCTGCTGCCAACCTCCTTCCTAAATTACAGAAATTTTGCGTCAAAGTGCCTTTCCTAATTTCTAAAGATTTTGCTATCCCTCGATGTTATCGAGGCTTTTCTAAATTTTAGAAATTTTTCCTCCCCCAAATACTGCTGCCCAGTATTGCTTCACGAATTCTGCCGTCAAACTTGGGCTGAACTGCATAATAATCAGTTATTCTGAATTCAAGCAGCATTAAAGGTAATCTTTTGTCGTGTAAGTATTATTTATAAAATCTATTTTTTGCATGTGGAAAGAAATTTCTGTTAAATTTCTCCTCATCAACATACTCAACCCTTCGCATCCGAGTTAGTCTATTAATATTAAAAATAAAAGAAATAGACATTGTTGCATGAGTCATTTCTGAAGTTCAGGTCTACTGGTAGTCTTGTAGTGCTGAAAGTAAAGTATAATAAATGATAATTTGTCAGGTTGACGTAAGTGCCAAAGTCGGGTAGGAAATTAGGAATCAAATCTATCCATATATTTTACTATGAAGAAGTAACTAATGTGCTAGGGTAAAGCATTTAAAAAAATCTTAAAAAAAAAATGGAAGCCAATGATCTGGAGGTTTGGATTTTAGATCATTTCACATGTTGGATGTCTGGATTTCGGACTTTGTACTGTATGAAGAAAAATTGTTTTATTGCAAGCCTTGGAAGCTTCTTTTGCAGATAGATAAACTAATTTGCTCGGATTGAAAGTAACTAATACTTGAAAATATTATTTGCTGGATTCAGTTATAATATTAAAATGACATGTTTTGTTGCTAGCCAATTGCGTAAGAGAAATTTTAAATTCTTTTTCATCTATTTGCTTGAGAGTTGTACCCTTGTCAGAACAAATTACCTTGAAAATGTGTTCTGAATTATCACTAATTTCTTGCAATTCTCTTAAAATATTGTCACATAGTAGAATTTCTGTAGTGAGAGGTATCGATTTCGTTTGTAGAAAATCTCTTTAATGCAATGTATATGAAGACGTTTTTGCAGCTGAGAAAATGTAATCACAAAAGTAGAATATTTTAGCTAAATCGAGTCCAAAATTTCAAGAAAATGATCCATTGTCACACGAATCTCTGTTATTTCTAGTACATGACACAAAATTTTTAATAATTCTATCATAACCATAGCAAATTTATATCTCTCTATCCATCAAGTGGGACAAAATGTTTTTGGAGATTTTCTTTGTAAAGATGGATGCAAATTTGATATTTCTTGTGAAATAGAAATTCTTTTTGGGGTGGTCATAAAATAATACTAACATTTTTCAACACTCCCATGTAATTATGAATATTTATAATGTGACATAAATTTGAAGTTATCAAACTGAGTGAGTGAGAGGCCTAATGCATGTAGAGTGTTGAAGCTCTTCAACTTATGAGCCCTTGAATATGCCAGACCTGGTTGAGATATCATCATAGCCATGTGTTTCAAATCTAAGCATAGTGATGTCAGATTATCTAAGACGAATCTCTCCATGTCACCAAAACAAGCATGAACTTAAAAAAACATTTCTATTAAAAAAGTTTTTCTTTCAAGTTCTTTCACCTCTCTTGCGTGAATACTTGCTTATTTGAAGAAATTTCCATAGTTTCATCAGCTGTTCATCAGTTTGCTTTCACTTTTTCAATGAAATTTTTCCAAATAACTTATTTGGAAGTATTTATATCTTCAGATTGTTATTTTTGTTAAAATATGCATTGTGTTATTGCTGCAAAATTCTAAATGATTTTTAATGCATCTTTTCGAAATTCTGATGAAATTAAACACTGTTATCATTTACCTTGAATAACGATGACCTCTCAATGGAAATCTGTTTTTCCCAGAATATCATTTATAAATGGAATATTTTTTGAAAATTCCAAAATGAGCCTCTGAACGTTTTTGAGTTGTTCATCATCACATAATATGCAGTATTTATTTGCTTTCATTTTACTTTTCAATTTAGCTTCATGGGAATTTTTAAATTAATTCAAGAGGGTATGTTGTGTCTTCTTATTCATTTTGAAATCAGTATTTGAGCCATATTTTTTGACTTTATCACTCTGGCTGGGATTCTCGATCTTAACATTAATAATGATTTACCATTCTGGCTGGGTTTCTCGATCTTAACATTAATAATGATTTTTGAGTCATGGTTTTCTTCACTAATGCTTAAGTTAAGAATAGTTTTTGTCTGGATTGTAAGGCTAAAGGAAAGATGAAATAAATGTACTTATTTAAGCAAACTACCACCTGAATATTTTGAAACAAATGGCAGAAAGAAGGTTATGGAAACAGCCAATACCATTTAACTGTTGATAGTATAATGAAATGATCTCTTCATTAGTACATGGAATGAAATGATAGAATTGGAAGCGTTGCTGAAGTAATAGAACATGAGGTCCTAAAAGAATTCAAGTGTCCATTTCAGTTTTTTTCAAGGGTTATTTTGGTAAATGAGATCTCATGAGGGTCTTGCGTTAGTTACTCAGAGTTTAGCAGCAGGACTTAGCTGGTTCTTAATGTTCCTGTAATGTGCTTTAAATTTGGATCATTTGGTTGGCACATCCATTTCCTTCTTATTTCAATAACAAAATTCCCAAAATAATGCTTTTTTTATTTTATATTAATATCTGGTACAAGAACAAAATTTGGGTTGTTCATATATCCTATAGCAATCTCCCTGGGTATGCCACTGGCCTTTCAGATTATAAAATAATAAGAGAAGTTTAATTAAATTCAAGAAGTGCATTTATGATAAAAGCGTATGTTCTTTGGAATCTTAAATAATCTTGCGGATTGTTTTAAAAATTAAAGTAAACAAGAAAGTAACAGGCATTTTTCTGAGAAAGGTGCTAATATCTTTACAAAGTAACCCGGATTTGGGTCAATAAATTTGCAAAAATTGTCAGTGTGAAACTGAATAGAGGAAAATATTCTTGTAGTCAAATTTCAGGAAATACTGTATCCATAACTATGAATTTTTTTCTTATTATTGTCATCTAATCTTTCAGAAGTTGGGTTATTAAAAATTTTGAAACTAACTAATCTGTTAAGAATTTTGATTATACTCAGTGTGTCTGTGCTGAGAGAAAACAAGGATAAGAACTGAATTGCTGAGTTCTGAAAAGGTGTCATGTTCCGAACCTCTACAGGACTGCAGAGACATTTTTCACTGGATCAGGCTATTTCTGTTCTTACTGCATTGCTGCAGGTTCATGGCTGTCCTGAGACTATATAGTGTGTCCACCTTAGAACATTTGATTTTTTTTTTTGAAAAACAGAGTAAAGTCATTGTGGGCTTTTGATTTCTTTGGTTAAATGAGTAAGCAGAAACCTAAAGCTGTGCCTCTCGTTAGTCTTCCTAGAAAGTTGTGACTTTTTTATTCTGTTATGTAGTAGCATAAATATGCCATGCTGGTTAAGTGCCTTCAGAAAAATGCATAATAAATGGTAAAGATTACAAACATCTGAAAGATTCAAACGATGGAGATCCATTGAACATTCATGCATAATTGTAATGTTTGAAATGTTGCCACTGTTAATCACTCAGAATTTTCTTGTAAAAGGCTTCATAAAAATGAAAAATGCTATTTGTAAAGATTACCATGTGTTCTTTTTTCTAAAGCTGTTATATTTCTTGCAAAAAGTAATTTATTTCACTTTCAGGTCTTGCCAAACATGGAAGCAATCTATTTGTTTAGAATTTTTATATGAAAGATTTCTGTATTATGGTCGTAGAAATATTTGTATTTTAGCTTCTATGATTTGAATATTTTAATTTTGTTTGGAACATGCTTTTTTAAAATTTCTGAAATTCATCTATTTATAAAATTTCTTATTGTAGCAGCAGAATAGTAGAAATTTTGTTTGATTTATTTATGGTTGATTTTGGGAGACAAAATAATTTTAAATTTATTTTCCAATTCTAGGGAATTCTGCCTCAGAATTTTAAAAAAGTCGAGCAACCAGAGCTGAAAGAAATTATTGGCATTTGTATATCATCAACAAAAGAGGATAGACCTACTGTGAAAGATCTTCTCCAGTTTGAATTCTTTCAGGAGGACTTGGGACTGAAAGTAGAATTTGTTAACAAAGAAGAAAGTATTCAAAGTACATCTAGTAAAGTTGAGTTATGGTTGCGTTTACTAGATCCAAAGAAGAGAAAGGAGAAACATAAAGAAAATGAAGCTATACAGTTTGAATTTGATATTGAAACAGACAATTGTGATGAAGTTGCTCAAGCTATGGTATGTACCTAGGAACCAAAACCATTTTAATTTCACTTTCTTGTTTCAAAAGTATGTCCAGTGCAAAGCTGGGAATCTGGAATTGTAGAGATTTTGTCAATTCAGGATTTCAGAAATTTCCAGATTTTTATCATGAATTTTAAGTCTAGTAAAATGATAATGAAGAAATTATAAATTAAAAATATGCAATAGTTTACGAAATGAAACATTCCTGACCTTAAGGAAATCAAAGTTTAAAAAAATCATCTCAGTGTTTATTTATTTGTTTCATCAAATAAATCTTGTTGTGCAAGTTGTTGATGCTTTTTTCTTTTTCTTCTTTTTTGTATGATTGCTTTCTCTTTAATTTTGTAAGCAGATATAATTTCTTGTTCAGTTACAAAGTTCCATTAATTCCCATGTTGAGAATTTGCATTGAACTGTCATTTGAACCATTTTACCACGTTCTTCACAATCAGTAGTGGTATATTCTGGATTTAAAGCTGTACTGCAAATTTCACCCTCTATTGTGGATTGGTGATTTGAGCATTGCCACTGCAATGGAAAACGTCTGTTATATAATCTTCATTTATTGTCAGTTCTCCATATTTCATCACAAATTCCGTTAATTGGAGAATTTTGCCTTGCTGTTGTGATATCAGAAAACCTTCAAATTTATCCGATTTCTGATGTTGCCAAGCCTTGGGTATAAAATAATTTTCAAATCAATCATTCAGGAATGTTTGTGTCATCCATGCTGTGTTATTTGAACGATAGATAAATGGGAGAAACTTTACTCGTTTAAATATACCTGAGATATTGCATTTTTTCCATTTACAAAAAATTTAGATTTGCTTTTTGATTACATTTTTTGATAATATATCTCTAACATTTACACATGTCAAAAATCATTAGTCTCATTTTGGAATCTTAGCATGATTGGGACCTTTTCCGCAGAGATCATCAAGGTGTTTTGTGTTACATGTTGCCAGAAAAGTCCACTTTTATCAGCATTATAAAGTTGTTGTTCTCTCTATCATTGAATTCATTTGTAAAGTGTTTAGCTGCTTCAGTATTACTTGAAGTTATTTTTTAGCTGAACTTTATCACTTCCTCATGCCAGGGCAATTTTTAAATGTGTTTAATCAACTTGTGCACTCGGTTTTTAAGTCCATTTCACCATGAAATATTTTGGTAAGATACCTTTAATAATAACAAGATTAAAAAATAATAAGCTGAGTGAAATTAAAAACATAAGGAAGGGCACAATTTACTATAACAGCCTGGAAAAATAATGAATTGACTCAAATTAGAAAGTTAAAGAAGTGCACAATTTGCTAAGAAAGTTAAAGGAAGAACACAGTTTGCTAAATTTTGAAATCTTCTTCCTCTCCCTTCTGCTTCTTCTTCCATTAAAATGACTAGTATGAGCAATACCCTATTCCAAATATATCTTGGGAGCTTCATTTGGTGCTGAGACTAGATAGAAACATGCTGACTCCCCAACCATTCAAGAGTCATAGGTGTGGTCATAGCTAATGCCAATACAATGCCTATCAATGTATGGTCATTGTCTATGATGTGATTTTCTAACTGGTATGGGTGTTTGAAACTGACATACAGGAATCTCAGTTAATCGAGGAGAAAATTGGTTTTACGCTGCACCTGCTTCTTCTCAACTATTTTATAATCCTTTCCTAAGTTTCTTACAAGGAAAAAGAAAAAAATTCTCAAAATTTTCTTTTCTTTCTTTTGCTGGTGGTGGGGAGGTTTGGGTATTATATCATTCCATATTTTAGGTGTCAGTATTTTTTGACTTTGTATAGCATTTGAGTAGTGCATTTTAAATGGTTGACAAGTGACTGACTTATATAACACCTTAACAAAAAGAGAGGTAAATCCAGTTAATCCTTGGCATCCAGACCTTTCTTCCAATTCTTTGTGAAATTTTAAGTTCTGTGTCTGAAGTAATTTTGTGGTTGTAACCTAAAGAATTCTTTGGTTACCTGGGAAACATAAACATATTTTGTTACTTCTGGCCTGTGATTTTGTAAATTCTGGATAGAACAAAAGTTGTCTAGCTGCCAACAAAGGTGAGAGTTTCTTGAAGAAAGATCTGATCAATGTAGTAGATGAAAAAGGGTTTTATAACCCAACCTATACAATTTTATCTAGATATTTGTGACATAGTGGGACAAATGTTGTCATGTAGTGCAAGGACACTATTTTCGTGAGTGTTGGCTGTTTCTGGTGAAATTGTTGGTCCATTTTGTGACGTTCAGCACAATAATGATCCAGATATTTTCTGCAGAAGACATTGAATTATGCCAGCTGTACGCTATCCCACAAGTAAGAGATTGAAATATGTCAGCTGTACACTATCCCACAAGTAAGACCACATCTTAATGATAAGAGAGGTGGCTTGAAAAGCACATTGCATGCTCATATGTATCCAGCTACTGTGCAGATTGTTATACCATATCTACTTTTTATTATTGGGAACAGTTTGATGCTGAATCCACTGTGTGTTGTTTTTTAGCATGATGGAAGGCTAAACTTTATTCACATGCTTTGTGTGTAGGAGTGAGATCGTGAAGCAGGACTTCGAACCGTAATTTTTTTTGTTCCGGTTTTCGTTCCGGTTCAACTAAAAAATTAATATCGGTTCAGTTCCGGTTTTCGCTCCGCCAAAAATAACGGTTTTCGGTTCACTTCCGGTTTTCGCTCCGCCAAAAATAACTGTTTTCGTTTCAGTTCCAAATGAATAATTTCATTTTATGTATATTCTTATTTGTACTAAAAATATAATTCTATCATAAACAAAAAATGTAATTCTATCAAAATTTAGAAGATTTGATTCTTTTTTTAATTGGTACACTATGTGAATTGATACAAACAGCAGGTACGATAAGAGCGGTGAGCAGAGGACAGCGAGCATTGGCATTGTTATCCATTATCAAAATCGCATTTGACAGCTAGGTTCATGATTACCCACATTCGTCGTTTGACTCTCACATTGTGCACTTGGCCTTGCAATAATTATGTAAAAAATATATTATTTATTTAACATATGAAAATTGCCTCTAATTATTAATATATCTTCTAACGTGGTTTCACTGAGATTACTTCTGTTGTCTCGGAGAATAAATTTCAAACCTGAAAACGCTCTTTCAACACTAACTTGTGTAGCTGGAGCTGCCAAAACCACCATTGCAATCTTATACAAGTGCGGATATGTAATTTTATTCTCTTCCCAGAAATCTAAAATATTATGCTTTATATCAAGCCTTCGTACATTGTCAAAATTATTTAAAATGAATTCAATGTCAATCTCGGTAGAAATAGAGGTTCTATGTGTTTTTATTATTGCCAATTCTTTACTTTTTAAAAAAGTCTCTAAATCGTCTTCATTTTCATCGCTTTCAGTAGAAGATTTTGTTTCCTCGTTTACTATTGAAATGGACTTTTCAAAAAATTGTAATTTGTTCCAAATATTCTTTAAATGTTGCACAGCCTGTACCTTTTGTGACGTGGAAAGCAAAATTTGATAACGCGGGTCCAAATAAACTGCTCCTACTAAACTATCAATTTCTATTAACAATGCTTCCCTGTCAGATAACTGATTATATAAAATATCTGCAAAGAAATTTTTAAAATTTCGTAACTTTATTTTGCAATGTGTCCAAATTCCGTAAAAATCGCTTAAAGTTAATTCTTCACTTTGTAGTTTCAAAGTTGCTTCCGTTAGGGGTTGTAGGGTATCAACAATTAATTTTAATTTCACCCATTTACTGTCTGCAAAATAGTAATCTAAATTATGTTCCGCTAAAGATGAGCTAAAATCTTTGCATTCCAATAAAGATTTTAACATATTATATGTACTATTCCATCTAGTTGGACAATCCAAAATTGGTCTTTTAGTATTAACGTCTTTAAATTTTAACATAAGAGATGGAATGCGCAGCTTTTTCACCAACCCCCTAGCATCAGAAATAAATTCATTGAAATCGGCGTTTTTTATAGTCTTTAATTGCTAGTTGCAATGTATGTGCAGCACATCTTATTCCGATTAGTTTATTAAAAGAAACGTTGTGATAAAAAAATATTCCATCTTCAAAGTGATCCCTAGTTTCGAAATTTTCATTTTCCATTTCGATAACTTCATCTTCAATTTCGGATCCTAATAAGTTGACAAATGAAATCATATTAGCTCCATTGTCCGTAGTAATTGAATAAATTTGCTGAATATCGATATTATATTTTTCTAGTACTTTTTCAACCATATTTTTAATATAAATTCCAGTATGTTTATCTTTCAACTCTGTCATTCCCAAAGTAAACAAATTTATTCTTCCGCCTATTATCAACTGAGCATTGATTCCCAAAATTGATCTATTTAATCTGGTAGCTATGTCAATTTTTAAGGAAATTACTTTTTTTTCGAGTGCTGTACTTATTTCAGAGACAATTTTAACAGCTGTCTCTGGTATTAATAATTTAATATTTTCAGAATTTACTGAAAAATGATTACCTATTGCATTAACAATTGGGTTCAAAATCTTTTTGAATCCTGAATATTCTAACATTTCAAATGAACAGCCATTAACAGTAATAAGTTCAATACATGCTTTAAGGACTATTTCCTTGTTTAATTTTACTTTCAAAAATTCTGATTTTACGTATTTATCCAAAGTTTCTTGTGAACCGCTGGATCCGATGGTACTTGGAATAGATTCATCTCTTATGTTCAACTTAATTTTCTTTTTTTGCTGTACAGTTTTAAATTCATTACTATGATGTCTTTTTAAATGTCGTTCTAAATTGGCAGCATGATTTCCAATCATAGAAGTGTCGCATATATTACAAATACTCTTAATCTCTGTTTTGTGATATGTGAAAAAATCCCTGCTAGTATTTGTCTTATTTCTCCCCATTCTAAAAACGAAAAGGAAAAAAAAAAAAAATAAATAGATCAAATAAATTTTTAAAAATATACAGTTATTAAATTATAGCTATAGAATTGGGTCTGCCCCTCAAATATAAATTAAGTAATAATTGGTGCTGTACCGAGTACTCAGTCATTTACTACTCGGCCGAGTACCCAGTAATTGGTTTTAAAAAGTTCCACTGATATGCTCATGAAGAATTTTGCATTTATTGAAATGAAAACATGAATTTGAAGCATATAATCATAAATTCTATTTCAATTTGAAATGTAACTAAATATTCACCCTAAAGACAATATCGAACAAATCATAGACAAATTTTAAAATATAGTCTGAGAAAATGTGCTATTAGTTTACAGAACAAATAGATTTTAAAAATCAATACACTGGTACTTACGTTATCAGTAATTCAACATCAGAAGACAGAGCCGTATGAGGACTTGGCGAAAAAGGTGGCCGTCAGGGGCGCAACTGAGTTTGGAGCGCAAAACAAAAGAATAGAGAGCCGGTTGAGAGTTACACGCTATTTTTTATTTATTCTTTACTTGACTAAATACTTCTAGTTGACCATTGTAGTTAGTCTCCAGGAATTAATACCGACTGTCACTAGCCTTTTTACGTCTCCTGACCAATTAGACAAAGACACGTATTAGTACGCGTACATCACATACTTCCTGCTGAGCAGCTGGTTTGTCTATCTAAACAGTCTATACAAACATCCGTGGATGATCGCATGCTGAGATGTGAAAAATAAAATATAACTCGATATTTTTCTTAAAAAATCATCTATACTTCTAGTTTAATCAACTGAATTAAATATGTCTTCTACAAGTAGTTTCATGCGAAACTGAAACAGAAAAATACTAGTGAATATCAAAATAGGAAATCGAGAAGCAGTATACATGTAATGATAATTATAAAGTTGACGTTAAATTAGAAAATATTGATAAGTTGGTAACAGTAACAAAATGACTGAAAGATATATCGAACCGAAATAAACCGATATTTTTTTTCGGTTCAGTTCCGGTTTTCGTTCCGACCAAAATAACGGTTTTTTCCGGTTTTCGGTTCAGTTCCGGTTCGAAGCCCTGTCGTGAAGCATCAATGTGTCCAAACCTTATGTGTTGCAGCAATACCAGAACACAGTGGAATGATAGTTCCTAGGTATCCCATGTATAGGAATTCCTTGCATAATCTGGGTGACCAATTTCACCAGTATCTTAAGGTGTTTGAAAGTGGACTAAGATATGCAAAAATGAAGATCTAAATAACCCAACCTATGCAATATTATCAAGATCAAAAATAATAATTTTCCCCCTTTAAATTTTTTCTTCAGTTTTCAATAAGTAAAACATGATTAACAGATTCTAATGTCATTATTAGAACTAATTTTTAAAAATGCACGTTTTGGCTGTTATTTTATTTGTTTATTTATTTACTGTTTTTATATTATCTTAATGTCTTCACATTTTACTTTAGTCTTTTCTCTTCATACATCTTTTCACAGAAATCAGTTACATTATTTATGACATTATTTATGATATGGTGAATTGTAAAGTTACATTCAGTAGTGGGATCAACTTCCATAATATGTTTTAAAAAGGTTTCCACCATTTCAGTAACTTCTTGTAGATTAGCTGTTAATTCTCTTGAAGGCACTTTAGCAGAGTTGTCATTTTCTAAGTTTCCTCTTATACTTTGTACACCTGTAGCTCATCTATATATAAGTGCAGAGTTGCCAACTCTCCCGATTTTTGATCGTTCTCCCTCCAACCCGATTTACAATATATTTCTCCCGACTTTCTGTTATTCTTAAAATTCCTTATGATTTTTATGTAGCTTGTCTTAATACTTCGTTATTTGCATCTCCCAAAAAAGTGATTTGGGGTGTATGAAAGCACCTGGTTTTTCTCTAGACTGCGTAGAAAACGAAAGTAGTTTTATCAGTGGGAAATTATGGCACGTTTCTGTTTTGTGAGTGAGAATACGTGTCCGAATACATCATGTTCCGTTTCTCCAATGAGCACTGAGTGCCACTGCGTGTCATCTTGCACATATTAGCCAATGAGCCAAAAGCAAAATCAAGGTTTTTA
This sequence comes from Stegodyphus mimosarum, assembly GCA_000611955.2. Lineage (NCBI taxonomy): Eukaryota > Metazoa > Arthropoda > Arachnida > Araneae > Eresidae > Stegodyphus > Stegodyphus mimosarum. The sequence continues at coordinate 197,438 of KK113244.1, forward strand.
TTTCGTTTCTCTTGTATCTGACCTGTGCTAACGTACGTGCTTTCGAGACATAGTTTAAGAAATTACGTTATTTTGTATTAGTTATGTCTGCGAAAAAGGCAAAATACTCAGGTACTTTTCAAAAATCGTACACAGATGACTTTTCGTCTTAATATTTCCTCAAGGAAATATAATGCATTTGCGATGTGTACCGTTTGTCACTGCGATTTTTCGATTTCGCACGGTGGAAGGACCGATGTTCTCAAACACGTTCGTACACAAAAACACAAGGACAACATGAGTTCTATTGAAAAAATGAAAAGTTACTTTTTTCTATGGAAAGAAAGAACCAAAAAGTTACTAATGCAGAATGTACTGTTTGCATTCAAAAATTAGTAACTAAACTTTCAGATATTAATTAATAAGGATTTGAAGTTAATTTATTATTAAAAAATATATTTTTGTCATTTAAAAATGCTTTTGTCATTGAAAATAAATCTCCCGATTTCTAAAAATATTCTCCCGAGTTTTGAGTGTTGTAGATTGGCAAGTATGTAAGTGTTTCATTATATAGTTTATTAATATTCATTGTGATGGACTCAATTATATTCACGAATCAGAACTCATTATAACCAATGAGCTAGTCCTGTTGAAACTCAAAAATCAGATAATTTATTCATTAAAAAATAATTTTGTTTTTAATGTTTTAGATTTTTATTATGCCGAATTAAAATATAATTTGTTCTGAAATTTTTAAACTAGGCAGGTGTATTTCAAACATGCTGTGTTGTATCATTGTACTTGGACGGTAATGTTGGGCACTAGCTGTATGTGATTCAGGTGCTAATGTTGTCTAATGCAGATTACGTAGTGGCTGTGGTGTATTTCAGACTGTTTGACACTAGACTATGTGAAGTATCATTGTACTTGATGATAATGTGTTCACTAACTATATGTTGTCCAGATGCTAATATTGTCTAATGCCGAATGACATAGTCTGAAAACTTATGAAGGAAAACCAATTTCAGTTGTCCATGGTCCACGTTGAGAGTTGTTGCAGTAGAGCACTGTTTGACTGACTTTTTCACTGCTTGACAGTTTCTAAGGAACAACTGATTTATGCAAATTATCATTCTCAACAGCCATACAATTGCTCAAAGTAAATATAGAATGCAGTGTAGAGCAAGACCTCTTATTTATATAAGAGGTAATGCATATGTGTTGTTTCTTTATTCGTAATAGCAAGCAGCAAAGTTTTGTTGACTTCTTAAAATATTTCCATAGGTTTTCAATATTGATAACAAGTAGTGACTATGTATGAATATCATTTGAGTGCCTACGGTCATGGTGAAAAAGTTGGACATCTCAACGCAAAGCAAAGTATCGCTCAATTTTCCGCAGCAGTAGCCGTGTTGGAGAACAGTGTTATGTTATAGTTAAGGAAGCACGCCAATGGTGGAAGTGCTGTCTGAAATCATTGATAGATATATTGCTTGAGTTGTATAAAGGAATAGATATACCGTTCTTGTAGGCCTTGCCAGTGCTACCAGCACCTGTGTATATAAGAACCATTTCTCAGCTATTTAGTAATTTGTGCTTGAAGCATATTGTGTGCATTTCACTTTGAGCATGCCATGATTGAGAAATATTGTTGAGTAACTGGGATGGAACTCTCCTTTCCCAGTTACTTATGAGATTTGCAGCAGTAACCCAGATTCATGATCTGTTACAAATAATGTTTCACTATCAACAGTCATTATGGTAATCAACTAGTGGGGAGAGAGAGGAGGGTAGTCATTACCATCATTGAAATCTCCTCAGAGTAATTGCTTATGGCTGAGGAGTAATTTTGGGTCCATGTATCATGCATAGTGACAAAACTGCTCCTCATATCTTAGTCAGAAGTTCAATGACAAAGCAGTGGTATAACTTCCAAATTCTACTGTTATGTATGTCTTTTCCATGGTGAATTTTGTCCAGACTTTATTATTGTTGACAGTGGCGACTCATATGAGGCAGATGGAGTATCTGGATTATCACACTACTAGTTAAAAATATCTAGTACATGACATGGCATGGATATTTCTTGGGCCTAAATCCTATGGTTCATGCTTGGGATACTCTAGGCAGATTTACTACTCCAAGATAGGACCCTTCTCAAAATGCACTCAAAATCACCCTGACAGACAACTGGGAGAATGTCCCCTCACCAGTTTATTGGATGACATGTGTAACAGATGGCAAATATTCATCATTGTCTGGAAGGTCACATTCCATTTAGACACTCTGTTTTGGGCAGAATGAGCATTTTTCATAGCTGTTGAAAGTGGCTATCAAGAGGGTTTTTTTTATTTTTATTTTTTATTATTTTTTTGCAGTATCTGTTCCATTTTCATGATAATGGCACTACAGAATCTCTTTTGAATGCTTACCAGGTTTCAGTTCCTTAAATGATACCTATCAATAGTTACAACAAACCGTGACTGTTTTCCTGTGCAATTATCAGAGAGAGTATTTCTGCAATGTATGCTGCTATCCATGCCTTTGATTTTGGATAAAAGCCAAATTTCGTATTCAGCTGCTGAATTTGGACCTAAGTATCATTTTTGATGAAGGCCATAATAATAGTGTTTAAAACAGTTTTAGGATAAGAGAAACTTGTTGAGTGTATCATCATGATACTCTATAGCAGTGTGGATTTTATGAATAGAGAGTCAATTGTTGCTACAGTACAACATCCAAGATCTGGAATTTATCAGGACTTCGTGAGTCAGGATATTGGAAATTTAAAGATTTTAGATCACCAGTTAAATCTTGTGAGATGACATATACGCATGGCAAAATGGAAGCTTATTGTTTAGGTAAGATAGAAAAGTGCTAACCCCCCACATCCATTCAAGGGCCAAAAGTGTGATCATGGACAACATCAGTACAACTCAAGCAATATATTGTCGTTGGCTGTGGTGAGATTCCCTAGCTAGCAGGTGTTTGAGTGACGTGCCGGAATCTCTCTTAGCTGGGTAAAAAATAGCATCAACTTCCCCCCTTTTTTTGAGTATTGTATTCTTCATTCCCAGACTTTATAAGGAAGAAAATTTTTTTTTGCACTGTTTTCTCGTAATATTAGATAATTCCAGATTTCAGAGTTTTCACTTTCCTAGGGTTTAGATTCATCCAGGTTTTACTCCCAGTACTTCTGTGTTTTTCAACAAAATCATAATTTGGTCCAAAGTGAGTCAGAAAGGAGATATGCTGCTTTTTTCACTACTCAAATGTAGTATTAACCAAACATTCTGCTACAGAGGCAGCATTTCTTTTAACATTTAGTAAAATTGATATGGATATTATCTCTTAAAAGTATGCTGTACTTCTCTTGTGAGAATACATGAGTAACGGGGAAAGAACTTTCTTTGTTCAAAATGCAATCTCTGGAGGAAGAGGTATATTTATAGGCTGTATCCCTGTATTTGTAGGGGTAACATGTTAGACAACAGTATAAGCAAGCAGTTTTGTGTGACAATGAAGAATTGTGTTAAAAAAATATGTCAAATCTTTTATCCATGGTACTGTCTTGTTTCATAAATTTGTCAAACTTTTATCTGTTTTAATTTGGTTTAACTTTTGATATATTATTATAATGTATTGTGTATTGGTTTTATCGTTAAATTGGGTTTATCAGGATTTTTTTCTTAATATTTTAAAATTTATTTTTAAATATTCTTAACATTTAATTACTCGTGATTAGGCCGAATGCGCTTTGTATCTGAAGAACTATTGTTTTCGTTTTGCGATTTTGCTTTGGAAACATTAAAAGTCTGAATCACTTTTGAAACTGTTGCCTCCAAATCTTGCAGCCCTGTGTTATATTTAAAGAAATTAAATAACAAAGAATCTGCATAAATGTACGTATATTTTTCCAAATGTGATAAAACAACGGTACCTAGAGCCATCCAGTTTTGAATAACGTGCGTTTCCACCCAAATATGCGTATCTGGAAGCCCAAATTTGGAATTTGTTGTATTATCTATTTCATATTTTGTAAAACTTTGACGAATTTTTGAGGAACAAACTCAAACGATTTAAAAGCGAGCAATGGCAACACGCTACGGGGGGACTTTTTTATGTAAAGCGCGCAGAACGGTGTATCAGAAATTCTAAAGATATACTCATTTAAAAATTATTTTGTGATATTGCTGTTGAACTGAATTTTATGGTTTAAGTGTAAAGAGCATGATATTTAACAAATAAAGGTAACACACAGAACATTAAAAAATGCTCCTTTGGATATAATTCAAAATCTGAAACGTTTCGGATTTAAATTTTTTAAATTACTTTATTTCTTATTATTTTATTTATTTATTTTACCGTTCTTAACAGTCTTCCATAGGGCTTCAGCACTTCTACATATAAACATTAAGCCCTGTCCTTCTCCAGGGAAAAAGAGATATCCACTTCCGTAAATATATTCTTCTATCTTTATTAGCCCTTTAATATTCACCTCACATCTAGCCAAACTGTAAGAGGAATTAATAAAACTCTTAAACAATAGGACATATATCTCCATTTCATCAAAAATAAAAATGAATGTATTCAGAGGCATCGGGAATATCCCCATGTGTTTATGTCAGCTGATGCAGTTAAAAGCTAGCTCTGTTTATTTTTGGTATTCAACCTATGATTTCTGCTTTTTGAAAGAAAATATCAAAAATAAAAAATAGTACAATGCAATGAAGGTCTACATTCTCCTGTCTCAATAAATTTCACCATAACAGATGTAGGGCTGCATCTAGTATGTGTGGGGGAGGAGATACTAATTAAATGTTCTGCCTAAAAATTCATATGTTGTACAACTGTCCTAAGAGTTATTTACATGCCTATTCTTATATGACCTACCCTGTTGTGAGAGGTAATTGGCAGCCAAGGCATTTATGACACACCTGTCCCCAAAGGTTAGATCCCAACAGTGGCCAGGTAGTTAAGATTGCTGAATACAGGCAGTTCAATCCAAATTTGAATCTTTTTGAATGAGCTGGCTGGATGGTATCTTTTCATGGTTTTCCCCATATATAATCTGAATATGAGTTGTTAGGAAGTTCTCCATTGGGACTTTTATCTGGAAAGAATACATGGCCTGGGATTTTGAAGTGGAGAATGAATGGCCTTGCAAGTCATGTGCAAGGTTTAGCAATGTGGGAAATAATTGGGGGGCAGTACTTCCTGAGTTCATGGAGTAAGTGTGAAATAATGCCAGCTAGCCAAATTTTCCAAATCATGCTTAAATTTCTAGGGAATTGCATGAAGGGTAAAAGTATGCAAGTAAACATGCTAATTTACTTTTGCAATTTTATGTATAGCTAATTGTGCCCATAGTTTAATTTTTTAAATTTTCATTTAAATGTATTTTTTGTTACAACTTTTTTCTATTTATTTAATGATCAAAATAGAGACAATCATTTCTTAAATGTTTAATGTTTAAATGTTAATTGTATTTTCCTGAAATTTATTATGCAAATATTTTTTTCAGGCTAAAAACAATATTATATTGGATGAAGACATTAGAACTGTTGCAATGCTTATTCGTAATCAAATATCATACTTAACTAGAGAAAGAACACGTTACCAGAATAAATTGGCTCTCCAGGAGCAGAGTAATATGAACAGAGCATCTCAACAAACTCAGTTGCAGAATGTTGCAATACAAAATCAACAAGTTCAGATGACTGTACCTCAGCAGTTCCAAAATGTATCTGCACAGCAGCATACAGAGCAACTTTCTCAGCAAAAAATGCAGCAAGAGATGTTTCAGCAACAAGTTTATCAGTCGCAAATGCAGCAGATGCAAATGCATATAAATCAGCAAATTAATGCTGCTCCAACACAACCCCAGTTTACTTCTCAGGGATATGAAGTATCTGATTATCAAACACAGCCCCAGTTACATATGCAAGTATCCCAGTTCCAAGATATTTCATCTCAAGGTCAAATCCAGTCTAATCAGAATCAGCAAATTTTGTCCCAAGTGACGCATGGGCACATGCAAGCACAGCAAGCTGTTGTTCATCCTCAGATACAACCACAAGCACAGGTTGTTGCTTCTCATGTAATAAGTCAAACTACCATTCCCACTTCTGGACCACAGTATCAAAATCCACAAGTTTTGCATCCTCAGCCAATGACATCACAGAATCAAAGCATATCAAATCAATACCAAGCATCAAATCAAGCATATTCACAATATCAACATGTTCCACCTCAAAGTCAGTCAATACAAGTACCTAGGTATCCTAACCAAGCACCTCTGCCAAATAAGCAGCAAGTTACTTTAGAAGGTAATAGTACATCACCAGATCAGTTTCAGAATGCAAGTCAGCAGCAAGCTTCCCATCACATCATTCAACCACTTAATGGAAATTTAACTTCTGTGTCAGAAACATATCAAATGTCAAATCAGCAGCCTTTATTGCAGAACTTTGCATCTTCTGCATCGATACAAAATCAACAAACAATCGTAACATCTCAGCATTCATATTCCCAAAATGTGCAAAACATGCCTACTTTGCAAAATCAATCTCAAACACAAAGTCCTCAAAAAATTGTGCCTTCACAACAAATTCAAACGCAGCTTTCAAATATTAACTCTCAGCAGCTTAATCAAGCTACCATATTTACCCATCAAGGACACCCTCAGAGTCCACAGAAGGAGAGAGTTCTATCACCTCTGCAAGTAAGTTTTCCATTATCTCAGCACTGTCGAATTTCAACTTGTAGATCTGATTATGTACAAAATGTAAATAATAATTGGCTTTTAAATTTGCAGTCTGTCAAACCTGCAGTGCAGTATCAGAGTTTTCAAGATGTGACTATTCAGAACAATCAAACATATCAGAATTATCAAGACATGCAACATGTGTATGTTCAAGCTTCTGTTACTCCAGGACCCAATAAACAATCTAGTCCTGGTGAAACTGGGGACTTACATGATAAAGAGTCGTTTGATAGAGCAGCTAGCAGCCAATTGAAACAAGATGCAGTGTCACGACAGCCATCAGTTGAATCTGATGGATTAACAGCAGAAGTTGCGGAAGAATTAACCTTTATACCTACCGATGGCCTTTCATCAGGTATGCTTAAAATTACCGTATTTTTTATATAAAATGAAGGAACTGAATGTTTCTTAGGTTAGTTTCAATCATCAAAGAAAAAAGGAGGAAATACATATACCTACCTGTTTGTCTGCTATCTCTCTCCATGCATATATATGTATACACTCATTGCCATAAAAATTTGCGCACCAGGAAACAATTGTGGGATCATATTGAAACTTGGCATGAAGGTACATGTTGGGTAGATATGCAAATGATTAGAAATGCAGCGTGATTGCGCTACTAGAGGGCATTGAACTTCGTTCTTGGAGTATGAAACAGGTAAGCAGAGCGTGTTTGAGTGTACCTAATCTTTTGCTAAGGAAATGCTGAGGTAGACATGCCCTTATGCGGCCATCGAAGCCAATGTCAGCAAATGTCAGAGTTTGAGAGGGGAAGAATCATCGGGATGATGGAAGCTGGGTGGTAAGCTTGCCAAGTAGCATGTCCGGTAGGCTGTTCTGATTTTACTGTGAGGAGGTGTTGGAACCAGTAACAGAAAAGACATCATTTGCACGGCGACCAGGCTCAGGACGCTCTCGACAGACCAGTCGTTGAGAAGATCGTCACATCATACGACATGCATGCGTAGAGCCAACTGCCTCATTGGCCGCTATCCAGACACAGGCAGCAGCTTCATTACGGCCCTTGTGTCTTCCCAAACCATCGCAAGGTGCCTGGTTGAAGGACATGTGGTATCGCAGCGCCCATTACGTGTGGTCCCACATGCTGACATGTGGAGTGGTGTTGCGCATGACAGGATTGGACTTTAATGGAATGGAACCAGGTCACCTTCTGCTGCGAATCTAGATTCAATTTCACTAGTGATGACAATCGTGTTCATGTGTGGAGACCCCATGGTGAATGCCTCAATCCTACCTTCATTTTACAGCAACACACTGTTCCCAATGTTGGTGTGATGGTATGGGGTGCCATTGCTTACGATACACGCTCACCCCTAATATTGATCCATGGCACGACAGGCCAGTGGTACGTGCATGACATTTTTAGCCACATGTGTTGCCACTCGTGTCAGGAGCCTGTTTTCAACAGGTTAATGCTCCGCCACACACAGCACTGATATCACAAGACTGCCTCCGACACATTAACACCCTTACCTGGCATGCTCGATTCCCAGATTTGGCACCAATCAAGCATATCTGGGATCATTTAGGATGACAAGTTGGACAGCCTACGAGATTGGCCAAACTAGAGGCATCTTTACAGCACCTGTGGAACAAGATGCCTCAGTACACTAAACGGAACTTGTATGCCTCAATGTTCGCTCATAGCGCATCATGCTAATCTTTTTCTGCTATAAATTCTTCTTTTTTCTTTGATTTCCTAATCACTTACTTATATCAAAGTAGTGCTTACATATGTAAAATTTCGTTTAATTCTGAGAACTCTTTCTTGGTGTGCAAACTTTTATGGCAATGAGTGTATATATATACAGTACTTGTTAAAATCACTTCTGTTTCATACATATTTAAGCGGTTGACTACCAATTTGTGTGTTGCAAACTGATATCAGTTTTAAACTTCTGTCTAACAGAATAATATCCAGCAACTAAATCCGATAATTAATTGTACTGTTGCATATTTGATGAAATTTTTAATTTTCGTAATGTTTGTTTTGTATCCTTCGTAAACAATTTTTTATTTGTGTTTTCAATTTCAGAAAACTGCTGGTAGCTTTTTTGATTTGCAGCTCTCAGTTCAAGAGTTTTTGTTAGAATTTACAGTATTATTACAGAAATGTTCTTAGAATTTTAAAATTTGATTGATGTCATGTCATTGCATTTTCCTGCATCATATTCACTGCCAGTTTCTACTTTCCTGTAGCACTGTGTGTAGTACCATACGCAGTTTTTACCCACATTGTCTCAGAGTTGTCATCAGTTCATATGTAATCTAAAAATAAATTTTCATAACTTCAGTCTCTCGTGTGAAATATTAGGTGTAGCTTACAGTTCTTTTGAGGCTTCTTCTACATAAAAACAACATTTCGAAAACAGTTTTATCTGTGTTCTAAGAGATTAACCCAGCATTGGCTTGAACACCATGATCTTTACAGATATCTACTTACTTATCTTCTTTGAATTCATTTTCACAAGATTTAGTTATGTTTATTATTTTCTGAACATCTTTTCTGCAATGACATTTGGAAGCTCTTACAACATCTCGGTCTAAAGGCTGATTGTGAGAAATTGTATATGCAGAAAGAGGTGCGGTTTTCTAGGAAAAAATAAGAGGTTTGTGTACTTACCACTTACATAATTAGCAAAAGCACTTTTTTTTTCATTCTTGAGTTCGTTGTCTTATTTTAAAAAAAAATCTGTAAAAATACTAGTCATTCCCTGAGTATTTGTTTCTGTTTTAAGTTAAATTCCCGACTCCTTTCAAATATCGAGGTTTTCTGCCTTTAGCTGTTACCAGTACATTCTTAGTTATTGCCTCCATGTGGCATGTTAATAATACCGAAACTCATTTCTTTAGTTTTTTAAACCATTTGTTATTTAACTTTTAGTCCACATTCATTGTATTATATATTTCATGTGGCTTATATTCATTTAGCGTCTCAGATAAAACATCTTCTTTTATCGAATTATCACACACAGGATGATGTGCCCCTTCCTTCTTACAGTGCAATTTCAGATGAACAGTGTTAAGATTTCTCTCTTTCCAACCTGTGAAATATCTGTCGCTTGATAAAAAAATTGTCTCCTTGTATTTTATAGATTTACAGAGCTTTGGTACTGAAAAGTGCTCTAAACATAGGAACATTTTCTAGTTTCAATGCTTGAAGCAGTTGTAGAAGAGTAGTTTCATCATCTGCTGATTTTCTATTTCTTTTTTTGCACTTCCTTGAGACATTTTTATGTGTTGTTAAATAATGAATTATAATAATTTTTAAGTAAATTTCACAATGTTTGAGAAGTTCACAGTTTAGCTGCAGTTATCAAAATTATGATCTTTTAAGAATTTTTCTTTTTCTCTCAGGCTTAAGTCTCTTTGCTTGGACATTTTTCGTGTTAAAAGTTAAACACAGAATAAAATTGGAAAAATGAATTTTCTAGTAATTTATACATTTTCAAAAACGCATTTTTAACCACCAGAAAGAATGCACATTGTTAATTTGATTTGCCATTTCATGAATAGAGGTGTGACCAATGTTTTCTTTGCCTTCTCTTAAGTTTTAGTTAACATTTCCTTTCCATTCAAAGACTGTTATGTATGATAATGCTAGGAATCAATTCATGAACTTTTTTGAGTTCTATTAACATAAGTGAACCTTTAAAGATAGGATGGAGAAGCTGCAGTCCCTATCACTTGGTATTCAAGAACATTCACAATAACCTTGTTTTTAAAGTAAAGAAATTTTGCATATCAGAGCTTTTGAAGTGCAAACAAAGAGCTCTGAAAAAATGTCTTATAGGTACATGGACCAGGGTGCTGAAAATTTTTGGTCAAACTAGTTTTATCGAAGCAGTACATAACTGAGTGATAAAATAAGCTAGCATACACAGTGTGCAAAATGAATGCTGTATAAGCAGCTTTGGTAGGTACATGTAGAATATTCTGGTAGTGAAAGAATTAATCATTTGTTACTCTGAGTTTTAAAAGCGGCAGAGATGACTTTAATTGATGGCAGTTTTTCTATCAGTTATTGATTTTTTGATTCAGTTGATTTTTTGGTTTTATTCTTGGGAATTTGAACATATCACGTGGCTGATTTTATTAACTGGTGAGTGTAGTAAGTGACAAGAGTTTTATGCACATATATGCATTCAGCATTTTTAAAAGCCGAATTACTTTTAATAATGTATAAAGAATTTTCTATAAGAGCTTATTACCATATTACGATGAAGTGCAGTATTGAAAGGTATTTAATATTTTTTAAAACTTATGTCATAGTGGATATTAGTAGCATTTAGAACACTCTATATATAAGATTGTAGTTGTAATGTTATTCATAATGGTGATGTTTTCCATAGATGCTTAAAAAACTTGTATTTTATGATGTAGCCTGCATGCAAATCCATTTTTCATTTATATTATTTATATGCATTTCTGTGTGCTAGATTACATATAAAAATTATTTTAGAAATACAGGGTTATTCTAAATGATTCAGGTCAGCCAGTGGGCGAGCGGCAAAAGCTGTAAAACTGTAAACGAGTTCTCCCTGGACTCTAGTCCTGATGATTTTGTGTTTTTGCTCATGTGTAACATATTGCACTTTATCTTAGAAAGACTTCCATGAAAGCATTCCTCCTCCTTTTTTTTTTTTATTTAAAAAAACAAATATAAAACTCCTTGTGTTCCATGAAGTATTTTATGAGGCTTACAGGTGTAAGTAAATAACTCACAGTACAAGGAATTCAAAAATAACAACATAAAATCTAGACCAGGAGAAAGCAAGGGGGGAGTATAAAATACCAGTACTATTATAATAAAAGTACTAAAATATGCTATGAATAATTAAACTACATTAATACTTGTATAAAAGAAAAAAAATTAATGCAATAATAATAAATGAAATAATACTTCAAGACTGCAAAGGCCTCGGAATTCCTAACAAGATCATAGAAAACAAGAGGCCAACAAATAGAAAGCTGCATCCTAAACTCACTTTAAATGCTCTTCTATCAGTTGCATGCAACCTACAATGCAGTAAAATATTTAATAGATAGGTAGCCTTATTGTACTTTGGAATATTCAGATTATCCAACCCATTCAAAATGACTAACATGATTTCAAATGGCTTTGTTTCCTGAAATTTATGCAGTGACAGGTAGTATGTGATATGAAAGGAAAAAAATTGAATTCCCTCGGAGTTGTACTATGTAATTTTTCTTTTAGCTATGTGAACAGCATTAACACAGTAATCAAATTATCGCCATTCTTCCTCTAGCATATCCTTTGTTGTTTATGCAACAGTAGCAATGCATCTTATATGATAAATTGGGCTTGTTGAAAATGGTGAACTGGGAAAATTTTAACTAAGGATAAGCAGTTTATCTTGTAAATACAAGATATTAAGTTGTTATTAGATATTGTACTTTTTACATAAACAGAATATGTGAATAATCACATAAACAGAATATGTGAATACAAAAAGAATGCAAGAAGAAAATGTAAGAGGGGGAAAAATTTAAATTTTGAAGAATTACAAAATGTTGCAAAAATTACTTAAAATAACAAGTAAACGTAGTTATACATCACACTATGTCAGAAACTGCCATACATTTATTATTATTATTCTTATTATTTTCCTATTTTTAAATGTCAGGATCTGTAAAGAAGCAAAGATGTTTCAAAAAAATTTTTATATAAAGTTTAGGATTAAATTTTTATAAAACACTTATTCTGTCATTTGAGTCATTAAACCTAAAATATATTATGCAAAGATCTTGTTATGGAAATATTATTCATTGAGCTGAATACTCATTTAGCTTCAGTGTCACTAATAGTGATAGTCTCCATCACCAATAAGAATTTTGTCATGTAGTTTTACTGTTGAAGCTATCTTGATGGAATCCCGAAAATCATATATATTTATTTCATGCCTTGATATCAATGAAGTTTGTATTCTTTTTTCTTCTTTCGGCCATAGCATGTGCTACATCTTTTTTGTTCTGTGTCTGGATGACATACGTTAGAAACTATTTTTAATTTTTCTCGTTGAGTTCATCATCATTTCCATTTTTCATTGTTTACATTTCTGCAATGACCTACTTTGTATAGATATTGCAAGATAATTCAGTATTTTTTCTCATAGTAATAAGAGCATTTTATTCTTGCTTCATTATTTCTTTAGGTTCATTTGATTTTAAATGTTGTATTAATTTTAGATTCATGACAGCCTTAAGAATTTTTTAACATTATTAATAGCATTGATTTTTCTTCTTTTTATAATGTTTATGTTATGACATTGTAGAGCTGAGAGGTAATTCTAGGATATTGATCATCTGTGCTTTAAAAAAAAATAGAAGTTGACAAATTTAGTTTGAAAATACTTATATTCATCACTTTATGAAAAATATTTCCATAGAGCTGACACAGTAAAAATCATAACTCTCTGCTGTTCATCATAATCCAAACGTGCTGCCAGTTTTTTTTATACCAAGGTTTTTCCGTTTTATTTCCATTATACATTTAACTGAACATGAAAGATGCCAAATGAATGGCCAGCTTGCTGGAAGGGATAGACTAATGTAAGTCAAAGTATTGTTAGGACATGCAAGATGTATATTTTCTTGGCATAAATAAACAACCAAACAGAAAGAACAAGGGTTCTGAGAGCCCCCATGCTCATGACTGTTTGCTGTTAAATATGGTATGTTCCTAACGTATCTGACAGCTTCAAATGAAAAAATCACATGGCATACCTTCATACTAACTAAGTGGCTAGCTGTGGATTGAATCATTGGTTTTATTATGACCAATCAAGTTTGGATGTACCACTTTAATAAGAAAATAAATAATTTATAATTGCCACTAGGACATATATCTTGCTGAAAGTAGTTGATAGTACCTTCATTCATGTAGGGAGAAAATCAAATCTAAAATGCATCTAAATAGGAGCCAGCAGTGTTTTCTGGAATGTAGCATAGAGCATGCTTACTTAAGGTAATCCATACTTACGTTTAATTGTTTTTCAGTGCTTCCTGTGCAACATACTCACTGAAAAGTCCCCAGACCTGTGTTTAAAAAAACAAAACTAAATTTATTTAAATTTGGAGGACCAATGAAAGTAAAATTTTTTTGGTGACTGTCTGAACTCTTTTTTTTTAAACTTGGAAGTTTATGTATATCAATTAAATACTCAAATGAGATACAGAATCTTGATTATTTGGGGTCAGGTCAATCATTTTGAACAACCCTGTATTCAAATTGATTGTCAACCACTCACTATGTATGGAATTAAATCACTTAGTAAAATGTTAGTTGTATTAAATGTCTTTTTTCTCCCTCTTTTAGATATCTTACCAGATGCTTCTCACTTACCACTTGGTGTAAATATCCAAAATAACGTTACACAGGTTAGGCAAAGTTTTATTTAAAACTTATATATTTCCTGAGTGAATTTTCTAAACAATATGTAGAATCTCCATGTCCAAGATTTAAGAAATGCTTTCCTGTTTTTATGCAGCATATCTTTTTTAAGTTTAACAATTTAATTAAAAATTAATATTTACCTGATTCTATACCTGCCCTTGTAATTTTAAAGTTCATGGATTGAATGTGTTTAAAAAAAATTGCCATTTTGTTTGATTTGGCATTTTGTTTTTACATTTATTTAGCTAGGAGCATGTTGCATATAATGCAAGGAGATGGAATATCCGTATTAACAATAATTGAATTGTGTTTTAAAATACTACAGGTTAATTTTTTGGGGGGAGGAGGGGCATTTTTCAGTGATGAGCGATAAGAATATGTAAAATTAAAAAATTGAAATAATAGAGAAAAAGTATCGTAAAATATCATGGAAACAATTTTATATTTAAATATGATAAAACATTAAAAAATATATTCTGATGTTGATTTTGTTTACTGTTATTTTTATAAACTGTTAAAAGATAGTTCATGGAGAAGACCAAAATTGCAAACATAGCAGAAAACTGAAAATCTGCTGTTCTGAAGTCCATCAAAGCCTCAGGTTTCTGCAATCTTTCAAGTATGAACTTGAAATGCAGATGGCTTTGGTGTGTTTCATTCAGTATTGAAGTTATTCTCTTAGTTGCCATTTTTAAAACTCTCACCAAATGAATATTTTGCTAAAAATAAGTAAACATATGCATAATTGAAAATTAACCCTGTGATTTGTTAAATGAAGAAGACTTCAGAAATTAGAATTTTGGTACTCTTTCTTTGATGAAGCAGCAATCTTGTATAAGCATGCCACTGATAGTTGAGGTACATGCCTTGTGGTTGTAATAACCAAAAGGTGAAGTTGTATTTTAATGATAACAAATTTTCTCAAAAGCATTGTAGTCTACAAGTGTGCCATGAAAAGAAAGGGGTGTAAACTGAAAACTGGTTCAATGAAATTATTTACTTCATGAAAATCTGTAACAGATATCTGGAAAATTCATGTACTCTTGTATTTTTGAGCAGTGCTATGTTTTGAATGTATCATTATGGTTGCCATAACTTTTTCAGGCTGCATTTTGTGCCAAACCATATGACTGGAAGCTATTGCTACACTGTTATTGCAAAATTATGATAGTGTTTAGCCTTTATTACAACTAGAACGGAAAATACTTTTTTCTTCACATTAGAATGGCAAATGATTATAAGTAAACAACTAATGATTTTCCTGTGAGTAATGGTGAAAAAATTAATTTAGTTCAAAATAACTGTGTAGCTGTTTTGGCAGTAATGACTTTACTTATTCTAAGATTTTTCGTCTAAATCTAATAATTTTTTCATTTAATTCTTGAAATCCATGAAACTGCAAAATCTGCATAATCTCAGATCTTAAGCTATGTTTATGTTTTGCTTCTACTGTGGTTATAATATATGGAAGAAAGGGTGAAAATGCAAGGTGAAAATGCAATGCAATGCTATTGTTATTGTCATCAAGCTGTGGCATAAGTAATTCTTAATAATTCTTTAAGTATCAGCATTAGAAATAGAATTTTATGGGATAATTTTGCACTCTTGTGACAGTAAACTCTAAATAAGACTGGATTTGTATTTCTGATAATGGTAATAAAGATTTTAATAATATTTGTAATTATGTGAGGTATTTATCTGCAGGGGAAAGATAACAAAGTACTAAATTTGGTGCTTAAATATACTTATATGTTTTACCTGTAAAATGTGTAATTTACAGGATTGTGTTTTAATTGTGTATTTGAGCTGCAAAGCAAGCTGCAGATTGTATTTTTGGAGATTGAAACAAATGATGGAAAATTTTTTTTAATATAAAACTACAGAAAATTTAATTAAATAGAAAATTGCATATCGAAAATTAATACAGAAAATTTAATTATGAACTGTATCAAATAAAACCATGCAAATTTTTTCAGCTCTGATATTTTATATCTTGCATTTTTTCTTGTTGATCACATTTTTATGCAAAATTAAAAGTTTCAATTTAGTCATTTGAAATCTCTAGTATAAATATGTGATTTTAGAGTTCAGTTTTTGAATATACTGTACCTTAATACACAACAGTAATTGTCATTTCATAGAATCTAGAAGAAAATCCAAATATACCTGCACCCAAACTTCTGTAAAGTAATCATTATAATTTTCCTGAGAAAAATAAATTGAATCTAATTAATTATGCCTTTGAATAGCATTCATAGGTATTTTATTTGAAATAAAAGTGAGAAATAACTAACACATTAAAACTAGTACTCATGTATTCTGCACCTTGATTTATAAGGTAATCATATTAGATTTCAGAGGAAACTTTTAAAATAATTTGGTTTTTAGACATTGGACTTTGGAATATTTTGCAGTTTTGCCTAGGAAGATTAAATAATTTTGATTATTCGTTGATCTCAGATCTGCAAAGAGGAGTGTCAGGAGGCATTTATTATTTTAGTGTGTGTGAAATCAGGAATAAAAAAAGGATGCTACATTGTAACTGAAATTAATACTGAAAATGTATATAACTGAGCGCCGAGTACTTCGTCATAAATTATTATACGAAGATTCAAAGAGATAATGTAATTTCTTTTTTTTTTTTTGTACTGGCTACTTGTGACCTCTGTTTGATCCTTTATTTTCTGTAAACTATTTCAACAGAATAAGAGAGGCGATAGTACTCATAAAGATGAAGAATATTTGCAATGGAACCCAGAGCTGCATTCCAATCACAGGGTCAGAAAAGCATAGATTTAAATGCTTAATTTGAACTTTCAGCAATGAAGAAAGAGAATTTATGAAATCATAAACTATAGAACCCCGTTCAGATCAACAAAAGTCAACTCCAGGGGTCGCGTAGCACAGCTTACCAGCGAATAAAGGTCTAGTGTACCCATTTAAACCATTCTGTTCAGTTTTTGCCTTGCAATTCTTTCCCTGCTGAAGTCAAACATTATCTTCTTAATTTATCTCACTGTTTTTCTATTTTACTTATTATGAGAAATCTGTGAAAATAATAATAATAAAAAGCTCATTAAATGAAGTGTATGTGTTAATCTATGATAGTAAAAAGATCCTTCAGCATGTTTCTTCCCAAGATGCAGTGTATCGGGGCTTCAAAATCTAATGATGAGTGTTCATCTGCCTGTACAACTTGTTGCTTCTTATATTTCGATTATTTTTTAACTGATGCTTAACCTAAATTTACTGTCTTCCATTCTGAAATGCTGAATCATGCAAACTCGTGTTTAAAGAGTATAAAAATATAATGATATAAATAATTTAGCAGTTATAGGTTCATTAAAAATATGTTGTGTTGTTAACCAGTATATCAGTGTATGTGTCATCATTGGACTGGAGTGACTAGGCTAGTCTTCTAACAATTTATGTATTAACACTAAGTATATTTTTAACAAAAGGAACATCATTTAAAGGAACATCATCACATTAACAAAAGGATCATCATCATCATCAAAAGGAACATCATTTTAGCTCTTTTAAAACATTTGAGTATAGTGAGGTTTTCGCACTAACAGGAGAGAAGCTTGAGTTACATTGGCTCTGCATGAAGAAGCTCTCTTTCACCTGTTCTCAAAGCTATTAAATTACTGGCAGTAGGTCATGAAAATTTTTTAGTTTTCTCACTCTTCTTAGAGTGCTATATTCTAATTAGTTATTGTTAGTATTCTTATGGTACTGAATTTAAAGTAAAATGTATCACTGTAGTAATTATAAGTTTAAACTATGGAGAGGGAAATGGTTTGAAAAACAAGGCTTCGCACGAGATATCATTATGGAGCATGTGCAATCCTTGAAGCCGTGTTATGACAATGTGCTTATTAATGTCACTATTCTACTACAGTCTGGATCACTGGTCTGTCATGTGTTTGGAGATAATATATTTTCAAAAGCACAAAATTAATGACAAAATAGACAATCCAGATTTTCTCGTTCGTACAAGCATAAAAACATTATATCTATTATTTCAAAGTTGCATATTATATAATTTCAAAATAATTAATGATATGAAGGGGTAATTGTGTTCCACATATAGCCGGAACTTGGGGTTTTTTTTGTGTTTAAAATCCATCTGGGTTTATGTAATGCAGACTTGTTATCTTTCTCACATTTAATTTTGGAACAAATGTATCATTCAGATATTAAAAAAAATTAAATAGACTGTAAACTATATGAAGGCTGTGTTCGTGGACTGTATGAAGCTTGGTGAGTTATCAGACTTCTTGTATGAGTGCAGATAGGGAATTTATCTTTTGCAGAAAAATTATTTTTACTACTCTATATTGTACAGAATGAAAACAAAATTGATATTGTGAAGTTTTGGCTGAAATGTTCATTCTGAAAGAAAATGGAAAACGGAACTACATGTATTAATAAAAGTGAATAAGTCTGTTTTAATTTGTCTATATGGACTTTATGTTGAAAGTTAATTTATTTATATGATGGTATAACAGAATATAGAACGTCTTGAATAACAGAATGTAGAATGCTGATAATCTGGATGCTATGTGTACTGTAAACTAGTATTTATTCTCTTTCTGTTATAAAATAGTTTTTAGCTTTTGGGTCAAGAAGTCCTTTTGTTAAAGTTGTTAAGGATAATTTGTTGAATAAATTGACAGCTTACCACATTTCTTTACATTCCATGAACCATTCTCTTCCTTCTAGCTGTTTATGTTTCCCATCATTTGTTTGATGCATATTTCAAGTTCTAATCTATTACCTGAAAGTTCAAATGAAAAGCTAATGTCAATATCAAAGTGTCTTGCTGATTACACTCAACTTTCTACTGTTTAACAAAGAAAAATATAAATGTAGCCAGTTCCCAGAAACTGAACCTTCTCTCTGTTCCTCCTAGAAAAGCAAACTAAAATTTGCCGTTATTTTTTAAAATCCTAAGAGACAAAGGCATCCGTGTGACCAAAGGCAACCCGAAGAATCTTTATAATTAAGAAGAAAAAGTTGAAGAAATTGCATTGATTATTAAAATCTGAATTTGGCTCTAAGCATTAGGTTAATTTCCAAAGGTACTTACATATTAGCACAACCACCTCGGCGCAGTTTGGCGGTTTTTTTGCAGAAGAAAAAGCTGATTTGCTGAATTTTCAGAATGCAACTTACAGTGGATGTGGTTACCTAAAGAACTGTATGCGCATGATTGCCAGAGTTTCGTGACTTCTACAAAGATGGTTATGATAATATGTAAGTACCCCAAAGAATTTAATCCTCAAAATTTATATTCTGCATTTTTAGAAATCATAATTCATCTTAAATTTTCTACTTATTTTTTCATATTAGTATATTTGTTTTCCTTTTGTAATGGTTTTTCTTCTCGTAAAAATGTCTTTTGTGTCATCAAGTTTTGTTCTCTTTGAATGGGGGATGTGAAGGTAAAGAATATGTAAAATTAAATCCTAATTCGCTATAGCCTTTTAAGTATTTCCATTAATTTGCTTATTTTCCCTTTCTTGTCTATATGAAAAAATAACATCCTTTTTTCATTTCAAATTAACCCTTATGTGAATTTTATAGAAAATTCATGCTACCAATAATAATTTGGGTTAACATGCTGAGTAATAGTTATTAGAGGAATTAAAGCAACAAGAATCGGTGTAATATTCATAAATTTGCAGGACTAGTTTCGAAAGTTTTAAGTATAGAACCTTCTTCTTTAGCTGAAGAAGTGGTGAAGAAGAAGGTTCTATATTTAAACCTTCAAAACTAGTCCTACATATTTATGAATGTAATGCTGATTTTTATTGTTGTAACTCCTCAAATAATCGCTAATAATAATGTTAAAATTTGTGACCCAAAAACTTTACCAACCAGTGAAAATAAAATAGAATTTTAACTTCAGTATTGTTCATGTGTATCTACACATTTCTTCTCTTGTTTTGTATCCTACAAGATATAGATTACTATACGCTGCTTCTCTTTCTTTGAGTGGGGTGGCCCACCAGCGGCCGAGCGGTAAAGACTCTGAACACTGGTAGTTCGGTCTGAGGTTCGAGCCCTGCGAACGGGCTGGCTGCATGGGCGTTTTCATGGTTTTCGCCTTGTGTAACTTGTATACGAGCCAGTTTCCCTTAGAAAGTCCTCCACGAAAGCATCCCTCCCTTTAGGCAGATAGCCTTCTTGTGCTTTGCCATAATTGAATAACCTAACCTTTCTTTGAGTGCTGTACATTTCTGAATGTAAGCCAGTCCTTGTATGAGTCAACCATGCATTTTTTCTACAAATATTTACCCAAAATTCAAAACTCATAACTAAGTCAAAATGAAAAAAATCCTGAAATATTCAGATGTGGTGCCACGAGGATGAAAATGTTGCCAAGGAGGTAAAACGCGTGGAATATTTTTTAATCAAATTCCTGTTAATTAAAATACCAAATGACAATAACAGTAATCTTTACTCTGGCAACCCAATGTAAAGTAGCACATTTTGCCCAATTATTTGTTGACTTTGTGTGATGTATATTATCTGTTCTGGCCATATTTTCTGTACCAATTTATTTTTTGTCTGAAGGATGAGTGGGACCAAAAATTCTTATATGTTAAATTTGAAACTACAAGTGATCATGCTTGCTGAAAATTTGGAAAAATGTATATCTGCTCAACATTTCTCTGTAAATGAAAAAGAAGAGTGCAGAAAAAAAAAGTCTCAAATTAGCTCAGATGTCAAAGTAAAAAAAGTCTGCACTTAATCATTTTCCATCAGTCGGGCGTAAATTTCGCCAACATCAGATTTTTCTTCTCAGTGATGGCACAACAAACCAGCAATATAAACAATTTCTAAAGTAAATTTTTTTTTCATAAAATATATAAGTCATTTAGTTTAAGATGAATTTTTTCATAAACTGAGCAAGTAGAAGAAAGCTATGTGTGGCGAATTTTTGCTTGTGCTAGGCAAATGGAAAAGTGTGTGCATTTTTTGGATATTAGTGGATTTATATACAATCCGACCCCTATCATTTATTTTGAAATACAGCTACAAAAGTTCTTGGCTTATATATAGAAGTATGCAATATTATAAAAATGTGAAAAGTAGATATGTAATTGTGCAGAAATATGCTTTCAGATTAGACAAGGTTGTTATTTTCAAATTACATAATTCTATTTTGTCAGAAATAAAGAAAATGTTAAACTGGCCATGATTGCAACTGCATCTTAGAGCTTTATTTGTGTCATCACATTAAAATGTTCACTGTTTATATGTGTATACAATGGGTGGCAAGCAAAGCATTAACATTAATAAGATGAAATTTAATGTGTTGCTTGCATGATTGGTTTCGTCCATAAAATACCACTCACACAGTTCATCTTACTGAGAAGTTATTTGTTATGTATAAACATTATCAAATGGTTTAAAATACAATAAGTTTCATAATTAGTTGCCAATTGGAAGAAGGAAAATTTGCAATTTGAATTCACTTTTAAAGAGCGTTGTAGAATTGACGATACTCTCATGTGTCAAGTATAGATAATTGATGATGCACTGGAAATTTGCATAATTTTTTTAATAAAGAAAGGATGTTTAAAAGATGAAATTTTTAATCTATGCTGTAATATAGATTTTCAGAATTGTGACATTACAGTGTTATTTATTGTGTGATCTGGAAAGTTACAGTTTTCCAGTCAGAACATATTTTCTTGTAATTATTTTATTATTGCTGATGAGGGATCTGAATTGAAGGAAGCAGGTATGTAAATAGGGTCTTTTCTACTCAAGCTGCATAATTTTAGCATGCTTTGGAGCATAATTTTTTATTCAGGACAGTGCTAAGGATGCAAAACCCAGAAGTTCATTTTTATTGTATAATGCTCTTTTATTTTAAAAAAGGAAAATCTCCTAGTTTGACTGCATGAAAATTTGGACAATATTTGTGTATCTATGTGTACCTGGACAAATAGCTATTTGTGGTGTCATAACTGAAAAGTTTCTGAAACTTAAGTGTGGAATTTCAGCCTTGCTTTGGATAATCATACTCTTTAAACAAGGACCTGTTGGAAGAAGCTATCTCTGAAAATCTCAATTCATAACCATGCAATTATGTTTGAAGAAAATATCGTGCGGTAAGCTAAATGGACCTCCTTCAGTAACATAGAGAAGGTGGCTTCATCCTTCAAAAATAATGCTTTGTGTGTGGTGGGACTATAAAGAAATTGTATATTAAGCATTGTTGCCATCAAATCAGACAAAAAAAATTGGAAAATTTTTGAAATGGCAGTTTTAAAAGAAGAAGTCTAAGGAAAGTGCTTAGAAATGACCGGCCGTCAAGGTGTTGTCTTCTTATTATGAAATTGCCCATCCCCACATTCCATGCAAAGATTTATTGAGTTTGGCTGGGATGTTTAGTGTCACCTCTCAGATTTTCGCCCTTTCTGATCACTTCAAAATTCTCTGAATGGCCTGAAGTTTATACTGTCTGAGACTGTCAGAACAGTACTTTGGTATATTTGTAAGGAAATTTTCAGGTTTTTTGAGCTGCCAGAGAGATGGCAAAAAGTCATTGAAAAAAATGCTTTTGTGATTCAGTGTAATTTTCTTGTGTTTTTTTTATCATAAATAACCACACAACTTTGCAAATGGCCCTATGTAAATAACTCATGAAACATTGGGGAAAATCTTCGGAAATGTGTAAATACACTATCTTACTTGAAGTAGATTATAAATAGTCGGTAATATTGTCTTATCTTCTAATTGCAAGTTTGTTGTGCAACATCTGAAACAAGAAGTAAAACAAATGTGAGCTTCACTCTACAAATCTCAGAAATGTTTGTTTAAAAGTGCTGTTTGCTTGTCATGTTTTCTTTTTTATTTTGTGGGCAGTAGATAAATACATGTGTTATTAAATTTCATACCTCAGATATGCATTTTAATGTGTAAACAGGAAAGTAAGAAATATTCCATCTTGATCACAGTAAATTTTCTGTTTTTGATTAGCAGAAAGGATACTTAATCACATAATTTTGTTTTAAATTAATAAATGAAAAAATGACGAATATTTAAAATGTAGTTTATTCATCACTCCAGTTCTTATATAGTCTTTAAACAACATTATCTCAAAAGTCATAAAATGCCATATTATTGGTTTCCCACTAAATACCTCTTATTCTACCATAAGCTGTTAACTTAAATGTTTTTCATAAAGATGCATTGATGTATATTGAATGTGTTAGGCCGATTGCTTTGCGATTGTATATTTCTGAATTTTTTCATAGTTCCATGTGGTTTATCTGTTATCCTTTTCCACATGTTAGTTTTCCTTTCCCATAAAGGGTTGAACCATCACAATACTGATTTCTTTTAGATTTTTAATCGAACTTTTCATAAATATGTTATTTGATTTAAAATTCATTTCTATTTGTTCTAAACGTATTTGAATTCGCAAATATTTCTTTTGAATGGTATCAATGTTTATAATTTAATGTTACGTGTAAAATACTTTTTCTGATACACTTTGTATAACATTTTGTAGCATACTTCGGACCAGTCAGGACAGAAGTATATTTTTGTTCCGGGTGTACAGCAACCTATGAATGTGGATATTCAAACAATTTTACCAGTACAAAATCAAGGACCTATGCAAGTGTCACAGAGCCACTTGGGAGGTCAACCTCAACCTCATCTGGATCCAAACTTCTCTAATGCTGGATTATCTGGAAAACCTCTAGTAGGTTTTTCTGCTTCCTTTTGTCATGCCTCTGTGGGACAAGATACAAGCCTTTATGCACAGCATTATCAGAATTATCCTTATTCTTATACTTCAAAAAATACAACCAGCATATGGAACACTGCATCTACTGCTTCAGTCTCTAAGGGTTCTTTGAGTAATTGTTTTTTTCCCCCCAATTCAAATAATGTGCCTCAAAGGGGTAGTAGTATTAATTCTCAAAATGATGGTTCTAAGTCTCCTGTTTTTATTATTATGCAACCTCCAGGGAACATTAATTGTTCTCAATATCATGTTATAAATTGGAGTAATGATGCCATTTTGTATA
This sequence comes from Stegodyphus mimosarum, assembly GCA_000611955.2. Taxonomy (NCBI): domain Eukaryota; kingdom Metazoa; phylum Arthropoda; class Arachnida; order Araneae; family Eresidae; genus Stegodyphus; species Stegodyphus mimosarum. The sequence continues at coordinate 221,682 of KK113244.1, forward strand.
GTTCCTGTGATTCATCAGTGACATCAAGTACTCCTTATTCTCATAGAATGCATTGTGACACAGGCCCATGTCCTGTTAGATCTTTACCAACATCCAATCTTTGCATTCCTTCAGTACAGCCACATAGTAATTCATCTGTATGTTCACTTCCCCATAACATCCCCAACACTGATTCAATAATAGTGAACACAAGCAAATATTCCAAATTTGTTACACCAGTTGGCAGTAGATCTGCTTCTCCTGTTTCCCAGTATTCTTTTAGGCTTGAAAATGATTCTCCAATATCCACTCCTCCTCCACAAATAATATCATCCCCTCCAAATTTAACTCCACATTTGTTACATCCTGAATCTAGAGTTGGAATTCCAGTTATTTTATCCCCTAAACATTCACCTCCATCTACTCCATTGCATGTTAATTCTAGATCAGCAACTCCTATCGCAAATGCGATTTTAGACCACTCATCACAATCAAGTTTTTTAAATACTGGTGTGCAAAGTATTAGTAATCAGTCATCATTGTCAAATAATACTTGTCCTCAGTTGTTAAAGCCTTCGAGTCAGCTTTATCGCTCAAGATCAAAAACTTTTGGAGGAATGGGTGTTATTCCGCAAAATTCAAGGCAGATTTTAACTTCTCAGCATTCCGATCCCAGGCACAATTTATCATCACTTCCATTTTCTGTGTTGAACCATCTGTCTCTCCCACAAAATTCTAATTCGAATGAATCTTATCGAAACAGTTTCACAGTTATTCCATTTGAGAAATCTGGAGGACGTTCTCATATTCATTTGCCTGATAGTGGACCATTTGTCGCTTACCCTTCCTCTTCTCGTTTGTTTAGGTCATTGGCTGTAGAAAAAAGTCATAAATTGAATTCCCCATTGGAAACTATTTCCCAGAATCCTTCATTTGCCAAAAATTGTAAAATTGAGGAATCACAATACATGTATAGTAGTTACCCTTCTGTGCCATATAGCACTACTGTACATAGGCAACAGAAAGCATCTGTGGACAGCAGTATCTACAGACCAGGGGCCAGCCATCTTACTACAGTTTCTTCTCCTGATTCAAGTCATGAGCAGCGCTTCAGTCCTGTAGGTTTCAGAACTGTTTCCAGCTCCTATAATGCCTCTCAAGTCGATCAAGTCAAGGTATCTGATGTGTGTCAGTAAAGTAGAAGGTTGTTTCTCCATCAAGGTGCATGCGCTTGATTGCTTTTGTTTTGTCTTTTCAATTTTTCACACCAAATTTAAATCAGTGAAGTACTGCAGTTCCACCTCATATTTTATTAGATATTATAGCAAATTTATAGTAAATTACAAGTATGGTTAAGTTATGTGTTCGTTAAATGTCATCAATGTTTTTAATTACTGTGAGCAAATCAAAGCAGGCCAAAATGAGAAGAAATAATTTATGTAATATTAAATCTGCTACCCAGTAATTCAGAAACTGCATAGGATAATAACTTTGTGCAGAATTTTAAAATTTTTGAGTTGATTAAATGAGTAAAATGCATGTATATTCATGGAAATTTAAATTAGTAAAATTTCAGGTAAACTGCAGTTCTAAATTGATTTCAGTCCCTGAAATTTGGTATTGGGAGACTTTCTCTTATTCTATCAGTTTCTATCTGTCTTCTCTTCACTGCTGTCAATAATCTTTTTCAACTATGTTGTGCTAATAGTTTGATGCTGCTTTCTTATTTGTGGGATTCTTTATTGCTGTTAAATTCCACTAGATTATTCATATTAGCTCCACTGAAATCAGAATCATGCTTTGTACTTCATAAAATTTCAGCTATTGTCTGGAATTTTGCAATAAATATACCAGCTGATTTCTACTTTTCATTGTAGAATTAGTGGCAGTAATAATAAAGCAAATTATAAATTTATATTGGCACTAGTTTTGTATGAATCGTAATAAAGTGAATGCTAGTGTTTCCAGTCTATATAAGTTGTACTTCTAATAAATTAAGAATAATTCTGATATAAAGTCCTCATTTATTCTTATATATATATATATATATTATTTTTAAAATAAATTAACATGTTCCTCAAATTTCAGTATATTTAATTGCTGTTTTAATTTTTGACTCATATCTAGGTGCTTTTTATTTCAAGATATTTCCTAAAAATCATTAGTTAGTTGTAGTGAGCTTTTCATACAAGGCCATTTCATTAACCTTGTGAAATGATTTATTTGTTGTGTATGCTTAGTTTAAAAATTTGTTTGATTCATTTCAAATGTAGGCAGTAAAAGGGTATGATTATGATGTGAAGTAGAGGTAAGCTAATAAGAGTGATATTTGCTGAGAAGTATTTAAAGTTGCATTATTTAAAATAAAAGCGTCTTAAAAGGAAATGTATGTTTCTATCCTATAACTGTATAAATTTTCATTATTTATCATACGTTAATTATAATTTCCTCACAGTCATTTAAGAAGCACCCATTAATGTATGCACCGAATTGTATTTCTGGGGGCTGTGCTTAAAATACAACTCTGGATTTATATGAGCTGCTCTGTACAAAGCCTATTAAAAACATATTTTCTTATGTAAATATTGTATATGACAGTACATTAACATAAAATAATTGTACAAATGTCATTACAAGGAGTTTTTGTCAGCCTAAGTGTTTTTTTCATCCTTTCCTAAACTGTGTTTGTCATTTAATAGATATTTATTAAACTTTTCTCTGCTAAATGTGCACCATGTTCACAAAAGTCCTTATTCAGCCTTTGTTTTCACACAATTGTGTGTTTTGCACATATTCTTCTACATACAGAAGTATTTTAAATGATGCATTTATTTGTGTTTTTCTGTTTTTTGAGGCAGAGAAATTTGTTTTATAAAATTTATGAAATCTCACTTTTTTTTGTATTCTGTTCCTTATATTTAGGAAAATTTTTTCCTTTGTTATAAAAAATAAGAAGTGTAACTTCTGTTCAACAAAAATTAACTTGTGATATGTAATATTAAAGTCTGATCATATTCAGAGGATGCATACAAATTGAAGATCAAAATTTTTGCATTTATATGTAACTGAAAATAAAGTGCCGATGATGAGAAGGGTGTTCTATTTTAAAAGATTGAATGAAAAGTATTTCCATGCAGATTATTGTGAATGTCATATATTTAATTAAAATCTTATTTACAGTATCATATAGAGTTCATGTTTTAAAAAACGCTGGAAGGCTTTGGCATATAGCCAGCATGTTAATAAAAAATGAAAAATATTTGTGGTTAATGAATTTTTTTGCATGATATATGTGTATTTGTATAATTCTAAAGTTTCTTTTTTTAATCAAAGGGCAGGCACTTGCCTATTCAGCATTGGCCACTCCTAAGGCCGGCCATTTTATTGTGAAGGCACCTAATAGGCAGCCATTGTTGCCACTTATGAAGGGACAGACAGTCACAAGCATGCCTTCTCCGAGATTCAAACCTGGACCTTTCAGTACTGCAAAAGGCTGGGTGGCATTATTCTAATTTGATAAAATTTCATGAAAATATTAATAACATATTTTTAGTCTTTGAAATTGTATGAATTACTTATGGGAAAATTTTCTCAGAATTTCAAATGTAACTTAGTTATCAGTCTCTAGCCCATCAAAAAGGAATCCATTCGGTGACATTTATGAAGAAAAAACAACCTTGAATTAATCAATTTAGTAACTGACCTTTCAATGCAAACAAAATGATGTCAGAAATTGAAAGTTTTGAAATTGGATGGCTTTTCTTTCCTTTCAAGTTTGACTTTGTTTTAAATAATGAGTGTAACATTTTCCTGAACTTAAGTATAGGGACAAGGGGAGCATTTAAGAAAACAGATGTAATTTTTACAAAACTGAATTTTTTTTAATTTGAAAATGCCACACCGTGAATTTTTGTGTCATTCAAAACATTTTTGTAATCAAAAGTATATGTCTACAATGAATGGTTGTGAAAATAAAGGCTGGGTAAGGACTTTTGTGGGCGTGATGTATATTGCTGTGACATGATCCTTTTACCTGAATGAGTTTATGTATAAATAATAAGTACATTATAATTTGCAGCTTTTAATTGAGTTTATATTGACTGATTTTGTTGTATATTTTACTGTTAGATTATGAAAGCACTGTGATGGAGAAATGTTTTTTAGGAAATTTATTCCTTTTCAGCTGTGAAGAGGATTAAACTTTTTCTATTAATTTAAAAATGTATCTGAATACTAGCAGAATAACATTTCCAATACTGAGCATCACATTTTAACTTATGGAACTACCTCTACAGAAGCATTTCATATTTAGGGAATTTTTATTTGTTTTGAGCTAGTTTATGTGGTCTTAACTCTTTCCAGCATGCTACCATTTAAAGTTGGTATTTCAATATACACATATACAAAGAAAAAAGTTGGCAGTCTAATCAGGCCTAGAGGAGTTCACAGGTAAAATTTTGTACAGATAGCACTTACCATTTACATTTTAACTTATGGAACATAATTTGTGGGTGTGCCTGAGGTGTGCTCACTGAATCAGTGGAGCTTCGAAAAGAGTGCTGAAGCGAGCATTGCTGGAAAGTGTGTAGTAGAGTAAAAGATTTTGCCTATGATTAAACACTAGATTCTGATTACCAAACAAATTTACCATTACCCAGGGTGCACCACGGGAAAGCCTGCTACTCTATACCCTCCAGAAAAGTATCTCTGTTCTCTGTATTAAATTCACTGAAGGCAATTGATTTAGCATTTTCAGAGCTTCAGAAATCATCAGCCTTTTCTGATTCATTTGCAAATTGATTAAAAATCAGAAAAAAAAAAGAAACTAATATCTACAATTCAGGAAATATAAACTATAAAACAAATAAACATGTACAGCTCAAAACTATCAAAGCGTAGAACTATCAAAATGTAGAACTAACAAAACTTTTTTCAATGAATTCAAGAGAGAAAAGAGAGCTGCTTTAGTTACAATCAAAGACCTAACTGATAAATTACCCCTGACCTTCAGAAAAACATCCCAACAATGCCTTAGTTGATAACCAAACCTCCCCCCCCCACGAAAAAAAAAGCATAAATAAAACAGGAAATCAAACACAGCTGTGTACCCACCTCTCTGTTGTGAATGGGCTCACTGAAGAAAATTCTGCACTGAAACAGTGATATAGTTGTTGGTCTGCTGTTTCAGTGATCCCACTCTGGGTGTACCAAATGTTCATTGTTCAATTTTAGGCAAGTTTATAAGGTAAAAAGTTTAAAACTAATATAGAATAAAGAGATCAGCATACAGCCAAGAAAATAACATAGAAATTTCTTTTCAAACAACACCTTTTATATACTAAAAAAATCTGGAATATTTCTTTGAAAAATGTGGGTTTTTAAAAATTACAGAAAATGGCTGAAATGTATGAAGTGGTTTGTTTTGTGTTGCCATCTAGTATTAATAAAGAAGGTTGAAAGTAACCTGTAAAGCCTTTTCCCTTCATTTTTTCTGTGTGTGCAGAAGGAATTTTTTGGGTGTCCCCGGGGTTAATCTATACTTCACCTGCTTCCAGTCTGGAGGAAATGAAAGAAACCTTCAATGAAAGCTTGCTTCTCATAGCAAACAGTCATTGTGTGATATGTGCCCTGAGTAGGAAACTTTGTTTCTGTAATTTTAACCATTCCTTTCTTAATGCTTTCATGAGGGCACGGCTTTGTTTAAGATGTTCCCTTATGACTGATCATCCCACAGGATGGAGGTTTTGTGTCGCTAAGCCCAACTAAAGAAAAAATCACAAAAAAAGTTTTCAAGTCCTAACCTTATAATTTTTGGTATGACTTAAGTATGAAAATTATTCATAATTAAGTCATACCAAAAAATAAAATTTCGTTAAGACATAATTTTTGGTATGAGTATTAATTAAGCTATCATATATGTTAAAATTAGCTTTTAATAATCTTTTTCCAGTACTTTACATGAAACTATGAAAGAAAAATTGCTTCCTTTGAGAAATAATTTTCGGAAGCACTATTCAAATTACTTCAAAAAGTTTTAATTGACAAAAATACATCAATAAACTTTAAAATTAGTAAAAAAATACAAGAAAGACTATTTACAAGAAGAAGTAACAATCTTTTGCAGGATGTGGATGTCAGACACTCGGTGAACTCGCTCTCTGACAAAATGTCTATAACGGAATCACTGAAATATCATTCCCTAACTCTTGAGAAATGAATTATCACTCTTATGCATGTTGCTAATTGGATCATTTGCCACACTAGTATTGCCTTCCTCTGGTAATTAACACTTGATCGCCATAGTAAACTGAAGTCAAGTCTTACCCGTGGTTAATTAAAAAAACGAAGTATGTTTAATGTAAATGATAATGCAAAGGATAACAAAACCCCACATAGTATCCCTAAAAGATTGTACAGTAGCTAAAAAAAGGATTCAAAGGGATATTAGAAATGTGAATCTTTATATCACATGGCCAGTTAGAGAGGAACTGTGTTTGTTTACATTAGCTTCCTCTTTATTCCCCCACAACAGCTGACATAAGGTTAGGCAGAATGGGATCAAACTGAGGGTCAGGATCTTAAAACTATTTTCAGTTTAAAAGTAATGAACACAGAATGCCATCTAGTGGTCTTCAAAAGTTGGTTCACCTTAAAATGCATATACATGTCACCCATCCTATCAGCACAATCTCCAGTGGTGTGTGGGTGAGACGCTCGGCAGTGGGAGATGTTCGTAGCTAATCCGTGTATGGTATGCTCATCCGGAAAGGATTAAAGACTTATTCATATATTCATGATTCTTTTGCGTATGTTTGATTGGATGAGTTTGCGATTGGTATAAGTGATCTGAGTGCAATACCATGCAACAAATTAGGTCATTGCATGGGTATTTTTATGGTTTTCCCATTGTGTGAAAATGCAAGTATATGCAAATATAATCCAGTTTCCTACATGAAATCTTCAGAGGCAATCATTCTTTTTATGCAGATATAAGTGCACTTTGCCACAAATAATCCTTTTGTTCTAAAGGAACAATGCTTCTTTTTTTTGGGGGGGGTTCATGGCACATTATATTCAATGTACTTGGAGCACTTTATTTAAAATTTTCCTTATATTTCTGTTTTCATATGGTGTAGTTTCAAAATTCCATGGTGCACTAGCAGAGGTGGCATGGTGCCAAAGCACAGCCTTTGGTGAACCACTTTGTTTTATAGCATTTGTTTTTCATAATAAAATGCTGGTGAAGCACCATAAATACCACAAAATGACATTTAATGTTTATGTATGCATATTTAAGATTATTAAATTTAGATTTTATGTAAGCATGTATAAAATATTAATGTCATTGTTAGAGCTGTCAACTCTTCTGGTTTCTCTTAACATGTGATATTCCAGTGTATTACCAAATCTCACAGTTTTTAATATTTAATTTTTATCCAAAAAAGCATTTCTAATCAGTAAACCAAGCTTCATGAATTAAACTGTGCAAATTTTATTCTCTCCAATTTTCTTTAAAATTTCTGCATAATTTTCTTACTAAGTTATATGTGATCTGAATTGACATTTGTAGAACTAGAGACTCAACCAGTGTTAAGTCACTTAAAATATTCGTATTTAATATTGATTTACATCAATGTATGATGAAGTACTAAATTGACTCACACAATAGCATGCACATTAATTTTGTTTTCGTTGCATTTAAAAGCGTTTTGATTAATAAAAGCTGTTCTTAACTGCTTAGAATTTTCTCAGTGTAAAAGAATAAATGAATATATCAAATGAAATTAGCCAAATAGAGTAAAATTTAGAATATTTTAGTAAATATTAAAAATGAATAAATACATATTAAAAAAACAGTTCAAAGCCTAATCCAACTGTGTGCTGATAGCAGCAAAAAATGGTAAAAGAGCAGAAAAGAATAAAAATGCCTTTAAAAGTTATCCTATGTTGAATTCGGAATTAACCATATGCAAAAGCCAAAAAAACAGAAACACAGTGGTAAGATTTAAGACATAGAGAGGCAAAATATGTCAAAACCAATAATAAAATTTACATCTTTTGCTGTATCGTCATCAGTGGTTTGATACAACAAAAGAAGTAAAGAAATAAAAATGCCTTCTTCTAAACTGACAAAGACACAAATTGAAATTTAAAACTTAAAAACAAACTTTAAAAAAAATCATAGCTATCATAAGTTCAGCCCCTACAGGATGAAGAAAGCAGCATAAGAATTGTGAAATTATAGCATCAAAAGCATAGGAATATTAAAAAAGATTGTGAAGTAATGGACAAATATATAATTATTTTTTTTTATTAGATCGAGTCCAAAAACAAAATAGCAAAACTAATAATCCAATTCTTGCAATAACAAAACCAAATGCAAATTTTTTAATCCAAAATTGAAAAAAAAAAAAAAAAAAAAAAAAAAAAAAAAAAAAAAAAGAAAAATGTACACAAATTTTGAAAACAATTAATAGCATATATCGTAAACAAGCAAAAATACTTAGAAACCTAATGAAAATTTTGAGTGGACCAAATCCAAAAACATATAAAACAGAAGTAATCCAACATATGCAAAAATAAAATAAATGAAAATTTTATCTAAAAAATAGGAATTGGAAGAGTTTTCTTAAAATCTGTAACACAAGAGTAACAAAAGTTTCTGATTATAAAAGCATAAATCTGAAAACTCAGTTTCTTTCATGTCTTAGAAACATTGCTTGGCAATTTTGCACATAGATAGTAGGTAGTTGTTATTTGAATATGGCAAAGTGCAGAAAGGCTGTGTGATAAAAGGAAGGAATACCTTCAGGGGGGTTTTTCTAAGGGAAACTAGCTTGTTTATATGTGGGAAAAAACTATGAAAACCAATTATATTTGATATGGAAGGATTATCTCCAAAACTGCAATGGAGTTGGAATCATCCAGAGTTTTCTCTTCAGGCTTCGGTAGCATTTCATGTGTCTGGAATGTGTTACAGGTGCTCTGTAGTAGGCACCTTCCCTCTGTGACTGTTCAAGAAGACTGGTATTTAGTGATAAGAGCTGTGATGTAGCACAAGTGACTTGCGAAAAACACACGACTGGCCACTGTGATACTGTGTGGCCAACCATGTGTGTTTGTCTTAAGGTGTGATTATGACAGCACAGAAAAGAGGATATAGTGGTATTTTGGATAGTAGAATAGAAAGTTTCCAGCCACATCTATTCTACCAAAACTAAATCATACTGGAATAAGCCAATGTTTTGTCTTCTAGTGATCATCCAGGCAATTTCCAGGCATCTTCCAGGCATATCATATGGCATGAGAGTCGAAAGTATGCAAGAAGACTACTGTTATGATTGTATTATGATATGTTGTAGGTTTATGGGATTTTAAGTTGTATTACTACTAATTTAAAAGTTCTTCAGACCCAATCAGTCTGCCAAGCAAGTTATCAGTGCATCTCTAAAAATATGACAAAATCCTATTAAGGTTTGAAATAAACCTTTTTATTAACATTTGATCCTAAAAGAAGGCGCAACTTGCATGCTTAATCAAACTTTTTTACTTATGACATTAAAATAACAGAAAACTGAATATACAGTCTAAAATGGATTTGTAGGCATAAGACTAAGCAAATTTTCCTAACTAAGCATTTGGCTGACAGCTTGTAATGTCACAAATTAACTTTGGCTAGCAGAATTCTGGATTCTGATACTGGAGAGACATAATTTCAATATAACATTATTGCCATTGATTGTGGGAAAGTGCTTACAATAGGAAACATCTAGGAAGGAAAATCTCTAGGTAGGTCTCGTAGCATTGATGCAGCAATATCGGTAAGGGTTAGAAAGCTTCAAAATGGCATCAAATTTATGCTATAAAGTGGTTGTGTACATGTAATTTCAGTGTCACTATCTCATTTCATCTAGGCATCATAATACTGTTATCAAACAGTGGGATGGATCAGATATGTAGCTATATTTCTGACCACCCTGTCATGTCGTCACACATAAATGCAAATTATAAATTTTAATATGGATGCATATGACTTAAAATATTAAGTGAACTAACTCTGCTTTTACCTTATCTTAGTCTCTTAGCAACAGTTTTAGGAAAGCTCTTGAGAGCAGAGGTTGCCTTTTGCATTTGGTCATTTTATGTCTTCTGTAATAGTCTGCTATGCTTCTAAGCAGCTGACAGACTTGTACCTTAAACATTCTTTGAAATAATAATTGGGGTCACAAAAAATTAATTTAGTAACATATACACTAGAATCGAAGCCTGAATTGTAACAGTTTATGGATGCGTGTAAGTTATGGAATCATGCCGATTAGAATTTTACTTCTCATTTTAACCTAAGCCGCTAAGCATAAAAATATGCATAAACCTGTGGACTTCCATGTGCAGAAATGAGTATGAATATGAGTTAGTTTCTCTTATAAAGTCCTTCACAAAGGTATCCCTCGTCTTAGGCAGATATCCCTCATGGTTTTGCTACATTAAAATAATGTAAACTAACCATTTAGCCGATCACTGAATAAGATTTCATTTGAAATGAAAAGCTCTTGACATTCTCCCATGCTTCATCTGAATGCATCAACACTTTTTCTACCTGTTTGATTTCAACTAAAACATGTAGCTTCGTTCTCTGTATCATCTATTGACTTAAGAAGTGCTAAGCTTCCAGCAATGTGGGTGCATATTATGCCCATAATGATATCTGAGTTGAAATATGCATCTCAAAAACTATTTTCTTCAGCAGTAAAATTATGTTGTATGTACAGCTACATTTGCAAATCTCATCATTCTATCAGTATCTATCGAATGAAAGGACTCATAAATGTGTGACCTCTTGGTATATTGTCTTCCTGTTTGTGTATGTATAGATAAATAGATGAAATAGACAGATACACATTTACACTACCTTATGGTGGAATTCTTACTTGAACCAAAATGATGTCATTGAGTTTTTATACTTCAATTCTGATTAAGGAAGAATTTATATGAAAAACACTCTGAATAAAGTAATGCCATGAGATTGTTAATTAAGACATGATGATTAATCACTGCTAATTTGAAAATAATTGCATCAAATAAATTACATCGATTAATAAAAACAGTCTCTAGAATTTATTTAATTGTATGGTCAATATTTATTCTTCTGTAAATATTTTTGTTGTGATAAGCCTTGGCAAATTATCGGGAAAATTGTAAGAATCTTTCTTCTCTCTTATGTGTATGAATGTAGACGTATACACATACGAGTATTAACAGTGTTATGTACTATAGCTTATGAAAACACATAAAAGAATGCAATTTCCAAAATTTTTATTAAACAAATTACTTTTTTTGGGGTGTGTCTGTGTGTGTATCTATATTGCTAGAAGTTTATGCATTTGTATGTAGGTAAGACACATTATCAAATCTTTTTAATCTTCTCTATATTCTGCATTTATTTACTGTTATAAAATTATTAATTATTTGCACTTAATATTGTTGTTTTAAAATCTTTTATTTATGGTGTTTATTGTTTTAAAAAAAAAGAAACTCAGTTTTTAAACAACTTCCTTATAAACAAACTATAAAGTTCGAATTTTGTCACTGACTATTTGTAAGTGGTAATACAATGTAATGAAGTTATCTCTTCAAAATTTGATTAAGATTTTTTTTTAACATTAAAACGGTTTTTCGCACATATCTGCCTTTAATGTACAAACTAAAAATCACAGAATTCTGCTATTTGCGTCATCAGATAGAAAAGAAAAAAATCATTGAAATGAAATTTTTTTGATTTTTTGGCGAATTTTCGAAAATCCCTCGATTATTTTGAATACTTGATGTCTGTTATTTTAAAACTTCAACACCTAAAAATGTATTGGTTATTCAGTGTTTTGCAACTTTCACAGATTATAAAATAAATTCTTCCCCCTTTTTTAAAACAAGAATGATAAAAAGATATTTTTTGGGCCATATTCTAAATTAAAAAAATCTGCTGCAGTATGAAAGCAAAGACTGCTTCAGTTCTTCAGGCTCAGAGTTGATTTTATTTTGTTATGCTATTTTTCTTCTTACTGTATACATTTTTCAGAATGCTTCAGATAAAACTAGTGAATGATCAGCTTTTAAAACTATTTGCAATGAAGTCTATCGTGCCATTTTAAACTTTTTTTCATAAATTTATATCAATTCTTCTCAAAAGTTAATTTTCTGTTTTGTTATGGTACTTAATATTGCATTTTTAATGCGACTTTAAAAATCCTAGCATCCAAAAATATACCTGTTATAAAGATTTGAAATTTTCAAAGTTTGTAAAACAAACTTTATCCGCTTTCAAAGCAATAATGATTAAAAAAGTATTAATTAAATTACTTTCTGGAATATTTTCTAGATCTAGCTGCCTTTTCATAAGCTTTTATTTATCAAGCTCATAGTGTTTGTCACTGTGGTCAAAACTTTTAAATCCTTCTCTCATGAGCTGTTGAGGTCAAATTTTGCCCGCATACCCATTGCTGATGGAAATACAATGTGTAGAAATGATATTTTCAAAATTTGATTTAGATCTTTAAAAATTATATGTTGAAATGGTTTTTCTCACTTAATGAACAGAATAAAATTCTCAGAATTACTCCATTGAATAGAGCAGAAAATAATCTTTTAAGTGAAGTTCATATGAAATTTTTATGTAAATTCGATTTTATGGCAGAATTGTTTTTTTTTAGTATCATTTGGCATGACATTTGTGGAAAAGTTATTATTCATTGTTAAAAGAATTATTTTTCCATTGAATAAGTTTAACAGCTTTT